>JAAMPI010001342.1:0-15736 GCA_013054445.1 Cudoniella acicularis
TTGCCCTGGATGAAGTTCCGTTATCGTGTCGGATCCTGCGAGATTCACCATTTTCTCAAGAGTCTCGGCACGGTTCTTGTTCTTTTCAAAGGCGTGGATGGTCTGTGAGCATTCTTCTGGCTCTGGAAGGTGAGAAAGGAGGATGGATGCGAGGTGAGTGGTTTTATTTCCAGGCGCGGAGCAGGTGTCGATTAGATCTCCATCTTCAGCGAGAGGGTCCAGAAGGTAAGCTGGAAAACACGAAGCTTTGTCTTGGAAAATTATTGCTCCTGATTTATATGCTTCACTTTTGGACAAGTCCACGCCAGGCGAGATAGCTACCAGACTTGGGATATTGTTGTCAATGAACAGACACTTTAATCCTCGCTGTCGGACTGCTTCAACGGTACCCACTCGCTTGAGTCCAGAAAAAGTTGCCTCCAGCTGGTCTTCGAGTGTTGTTTTCAAGGTGTTAATACGCACCCATCTTGGGTATGGGGCTTCGGATGCATCAGTGCTTTCCTCAAGACCAGCTTCAATATGAGCTTTGATAGCCTCGAGAGAGCCGAGCTTTCTCCTAATTCTGGCTTTGGTAAACTCGGCGCTTAAGCGATTCTTGTGTCTCTCAACGGAAGCTCTTAGACCGTGGACCGCTGGGAGCGCAATTCCACGTTTTGCCAAGAGAAGATCATGGACTAGGAGAGTTGACAATATCGGAGTCAGCTAAAGATATTTGTCAGTAGATTTTCATATCTAGAACTCGGAGGGACTACTTTTCGCTCCAGACGCAAAATTTCAGCATTCTCGATGACTTCTTTAAGGATGGAGCTCCATTTGCACGATTCGATGGCTAGGGCGTAGATTTGCGCTGGTTGGGATTTTAGGTCTTTCTTGCTGAAAATTCTGGATTTCAAACTGCCGCCAGAACTGGTTGGTGCGGTGAGAAACTCAGCAGTCTCGTGGTAGAGAGACATTGTGGTGGCAGATCTAGAATTTTGACATTCTTGATGAACAATTTGTCGCCCCAAGGATTTAGGGCTTTAACTATTAAGAACTGAGTTCGTCAGGTCAAGTTGCTTTCTGGTTGCTTCGAGGACGGAGTTTGAGAAAGGAAGCTTCGACTTTTTGAAGTAAAACTTTCGCGACTGAACACGTGATCTGGATCTCTGATGTCGGCCTCCAAAACCAGCCCCGAGATATCTTTTAGAAAGTAGAAGTGAAGCGTTGAATTTCACAGATTCCTTACTAAATAATTTTACTATTTTCGTGGGGTAGTAGCTCAAATTAGTGCGTCATGCGTGGATGATTGGTTTTAATATCAACCCATCAACTGTCTAATATCCTCCGGTGGCCACCTAACCTGCGCAAAGCTTAGACACCTCTTGATGCTTTGCAAAAAACTTTCTAGTAACCTCGTCCCCCATAACATGTCCTTTATCACTCTCGTGCAACTTCTCTCGAGCACTACGTTCGTGAATACCAACCATAGTGACACCAATAGGCCAAGCCGCTTTGCCGATACTGAGTCTTAGATATCCATCATTTGCATCCACATAACGTTTTTCCTGGGCTGCTTTGACGATCTCTACAATTGGTTCGAGAACACCTTCGTCAAGGTCACCCTTTTCGAATTTTCGGAAGAGCTGATTGATGTCAGATTTTACCCCATGAATAGGACTAGAAAACTTACTGGCGTCATGTTCTCCTTGCTCTGGACCATAGCATTGTACGCCGCCTTACTTGCAAACGTATCTCGTTTCTCCTTGTCCAGAGCAGCCTCCCATTCCGTCAAAACCATTGTAAAATACGAGGCTAGTTGCCTAAATAAGAACTTCCTTCCCTCGGCATCCTTTGGAAGTTCGTCAACCTTCATATCTTTCTCCTCAACTAGTTCCAATGAAGTAGGGATAGGGCCCGTCGTCATAACTACTCCTAGCTTCCTAAACCTCCTCAATCTCTGCTTGTGACTTTCTCCAAACAATACCGCAGGTTGTCCCATCTCCCTTAACTTTTGAATCAGCTCCTCGTCCTTTATATCATCCACCTCAACCTCTTCACTCGTCTCCTTCACCAGCTCTGGCAACCCTAAGCGTTTCCTTCTTGCTCTCTCCTCTTCGGCCTCTTGCTCCTCTCTTCGCCGCCGCGACTCTTCTGCTAACTTTCTCCGTTTCTCTTCCCGCGCGCGATTGGCATCCGCTTCCTCTTCCTCTCTTTTCCGCTTTTGGGTTAATTTGGCCTCTTTCTCTTCCTCAATTTTGCGCTGCTCTGCAAGGTATTGGGCCCGTCGTTCGGCTTCAACATCCGCACGCTTCATGTATTTTTTTTGAGGGTTCGGCGTTGGACGCGGATGGCTTCGCTTTCGAGATCTCCTTCGACATGAGAGATGCAAAATCCATGATTGGGGTAGGCTCAAGGGGTAATAGGTAGATATTTAATGTAGAGGTTGTTTTGCGGCTTTGCGAGAGCTGGTCTCTTGATTTGGCGGGGTGAACAAATCGAGGCGTGATGCGACGGGGTGAGTACAGCTTAGCCTGGACGTTTATGGCAGACTTTCTTTATTGATTAAGACAAGGTTCGAAAGCTACAGCTTCTGCGACGGATTTTAGGACTGAGTTTCCAGAGCTGCTGCTGAATTCAGTGGTGTTTTGAGGAAATTGTCAAGATTCGGGCGGAAGCTGGTCGGTTTTTTGGCGAGGCGCGGTCAAGCTTCCGCCTCGAGATCTTGAATCCGTTGCAACTTTTCAACATTCCAAACTTCAAAAGATGCCCCGAAGCTTCACAAAGTTCTAATCAATCACGATGGCGTCCGCGCCGGCGAAGATCGATCGTCAAACCACGACTCCCTTTCATTTAAAACTCTTTTACAGGAATGGCGGTTTCCACAGGTAGATGCACCTTCAGCCTTGTCTACAGCCTTTACTAACTGGTAGTTATACAGGATCGACGAATTTAATCCCCAATCCGAACTTCCTCAACATGTCCAGATATATACATGGCAATCTTGCACGCTTCGTGAACTCGCACACCTCCTCACTATCGCGCTTCCTTCCCTCCTACCAGATCCAGCAATCGGCACGCGTTTGGCATTCCGCTTGATATTCCCTGACACACGCAATCCAGGTCCAGGCACTGGGCCTGGGAGATATATGACAAAAGAGTTAGGAAGTGTTGTCATAGGAGATGGAGGCCCGGGTATACTGCCAGATGAGGAAGGGTTTAAGTTTAAGTGCTGGTGGGTCGCGATATATTTGCAATGCTCCATTTTAACCCCAGTCTTGTCAAAAAGCCTAGAATTTCATCTTATTATGATTTGTGCCTTTCAGGTCATATGTATTTGGCGGGCGAATTATTCAACACAATCTATGGATCTCCTTCTTAGCAGTCTTGATATAACCACCAACAACAGCAAAATAACAGCTAAAAACCAGTGGATGGAGCGCATGAAAGCATGCTCAAATGTCCACTGTTCTTGACTCTTGACTGCAGTCTTGGGGCTGACTATTCCAATAAATATCCGACGAAATTTAATCGGGGTAGAAATGGGTTTGTCTGGCTCGGAAGCTAGGTGGACAGGTAGTTCCGTGAATGGCATTCGGTAGCTAATGGTTGGTCTGTCAATTTTGGGTTGAAAGCGACCTGCGGCTAAAATAATGGCCACCGGAATTGAGGCGAGTAAGAATGGTGAATCCATCTCCAGAAACAGGTGTCAAAATTCCGATTCGTTGAAGATATGGTAATTGTCAAGCAGCAAGACAGTGGAGAACTGGGGATATATTCCCAGATATTAAATGATGAAGATACATAGCAAATTACCTATACTTTGAAGGTTAGAAGCAAATTCAATCTGGTCGCGAGAAAAAATGCCTTGAATCGATCTTTGTATGGAGGGCGAACTTTTATCGTAGTGTCAGGCACGGTTGTCCAAGATTCGAGGGCTCAGGATCCGGTTCGGGGCCGGACCATGACAACCGCAATGTTCCAGACAACTCATTTTGAAGATATCCAGAGCGAAAGAACTTCTCCCGCTGCTGTGGAAACAATCTTTGTTTCGAACACAAGGTGAGAAGTAGTGAAGGCCATGGAGGTTTTCGTGCAGCGCAAGGCATCGAGCTCCCTCGATGATGGCTGAGAAATGGGTGACGGGAAGAAAAATTACTCAATCCAAGTGCTTTAGGTCAGTGGGCTTGCAAGAAGAAGACGGCATGCGTGAAGGTATTTTGAATAGAAAGAGCAAGACGAGAAGAGACCTGACGTTGGAAAAAAGAACATACGATCGCGATCTAGGAAGGTCTTGCCGAGCAGGAACGGAAGAACAAGATGCCGACCTTGGAGGCAATTGCAAGCGATCAACCTCTCAAGTCAAATCAAAACATCTAGATCAGCAGAACTAGGATCCAGAAGGCTTTTTCCTCCAAGCTAGTTGTTCACGACAATTAAGAAGACCCCGCTGGGCGAAATCTGCTCTGAGCGCTCGAAGATGCTAATCGCTGACTCTCGCTGCAAGCTTCAAAGAATCAAAGGCCAACCTCAAGTCTCTGACTCCTCTATGAAAGTGTCTCTAAAGCTGCTTGTTCGCACGCATTCGTGTGCGGTGTGGTCGTAATTCTGTATCAGTTGACAGACAAGCAGATCATAGCGTCTTAGTTTTAACTTGTGGGCAGCAATATTGCCGCAACTGCTGCGCCACTACCACCTGGTCGGTCAAAACTGGACAACTCGCCAACCTCCCTATCCCTTCTACTTTCCAACTTGCGCGATCTTTGTACAATTCAAATTAAAACCACAAATTCAAATGTGAACCATGAGGCTTCTCAACACCAAGTCTCTTGAGCTCCAACATTTTGTCCCAAACCAAGTCCCGGACTATGTCATCCTCTCACACCGATGGGCCTCTGAAGAGCTTACTTTCGAAGACATCACCAAATACCCCGTTTCGAACCCAAATAGTCCAGCAAGAAGGAAGCAAGGTTTCTCCAAAGTCCAGGGAGCTTGCAAATTGGCTGCCCGAGATGGGTATGGCTGGATCTGGATAGATAGTTGCATCGACAAGTCTAGTTCATCAGAATTACAAGAAACTATTAACTCCATGTGGAACTACTACGAACAGTCAAATATTTTCTATGTCTACATGGCAGATGTTCCGGATTCGGAAGCGGGTTGGGATCGGAGGTTCCAAAAAAGCGAGTGGTTTACTCGTGGTTGGACATTGCAGGAGTTGATTGCACCTGCATACGTCGAATTCTACACGGGGAATTGGTCACCCATCGGCACAAAGCTTGAAAGACATAAAGAAATTGCGAATATTACGAAGATTGACCTGGACGTCTTGGTTCAGGCTGAATCAATTGATAACTTCAGTGCAGCGGAGAGGTTCTCCTGGGCAGCTCATCGCCAAGTCACCCGGGAAGAAGACGAGACATATTCGCTCCTAGGTCTATTCCACGTCGACATGCCTATGCTTTATGGAGAAGGCGGGAAGAAAGCGTTTACCAGGCTTCAGGAAGCAATTTACAACTCCATGCTTGACCAGACACTGTTCTTGTTCAGCTATAGTTCGCATCGTGAGAGCCAGCCTTTATTAGCCGACTGCCCAACACGCTTTTGTCAGATAGCGAGGTGCGCATCGTGTGAAACTCGGTGCTTTCCTTCGCATGTTTCATACAGCGACGTTTTTCCGACATCGAATTGGAGCGTTCAAGCGCATGAGCAGATAATGACGACTGTCACACCCTTTCGGAACGAGATTTCAGCCACCATTTCATTGATAGACGATCGAGATGTTTCCAACAGACTGATGTTTCTTAACGATGATGAATCTCGCACTGAGATATCTCATGTAGCGATTCTTAATCACACGCTGATCGATCATATCGAAGGGGCCTTGTGTCTGCTACTGTTTCAACCCCCGGACTCAGAGGGCGTTGCCTTCCATCGCACCAGGTCTTTCCTGGCTCTTTTACCCTGCGTTAAAGAGTTCACGTCCAGGCTTCAGAAACAGCGTATTCTTATTTGTCCTGACCCAAGCAGTTCAGACCGAAATCAACGTATTGATATCACTTTTGCTCTTGACGATGATCAATTTCTTGCTTGGTCATGGAGCGCCAGATGCGTCAATCACCGCTCAGCAGTGCCAGTATAAGGGAGAATGAATACATAGTTCAAGATCCAAACATTAAAATCCGACGACTCGAAGGGTTCGGCTGAGATCTTAAGCCGGATTGCCGATGCTCAGAATCCCACTAGGCAGATTTCTTTGTGGTTGGTCAAGATTGGCGAGATCTGGTCAATTAAAGAAATATTTGAGGTCAAAATGCGCAAACGGCAGCGTAAACAATACAGACTGTTCTTTTCTTCCGCTCTTTCTGATCGCTGTTCTATCCGCCTCTCAGATGGAAAGGAGCTATCCGTCGGGCTTCGACGCTTAGCGGCTTCTGGGCGTGCTAGACGTGACAGCACTATCCCGCAACTTCGGTACCAAATCGCAGTAAAACCTTCGAGAAAGGATCTTGTAGCAGACCAAGAACCGTCTTGCTAGGGACGCTCCGTTTTCATAATTACTATTCCATTTCTAGTATCTTTTAGAAAATATATGTACTATGATACCCTAGCCGCTCTCCTCAAAACCTCAACAACCCATTCCGGGCGACTAAGCATAGCAAAATGTCCTGTGTCAAACCTCTCCAACGTATCAATCATATACTCATCCGTTGCTTTCGCCACGCCCAGCAGATACTCCGCATAAGCCATGGTGCAAGACCTATCATTTTCACATAACACATACGTCGTTGAGATTGTCCGCCAAGGCGCATAGGTGACCTTGCTCCAGAAGACGCCGATACTTTGCGGTTGGAGTTCTGCTGCAAATTTTTCGGCAAGGGAGGGAGAGAGATCATTGTAGAAGATCGAGGATGCGTCTTCGGCGGAGATGGTCACGATGCCTTTCTGTTTTCTTGGTATTAGTGGGGCGTGAAGCTGAGGAAGGAGGGTGAAAAATCACCTCAAGATCAGCTTTCATAAACGGAAACATATTCTCGGTCGTTCCTCTCCGAGCAGGTTGAACACCCTCCGGAAGTAGTATAGCCATGATATACACCAATCTCGCGACCCTGCCTTTCAATCCCTTCGCTTCTCTCTCTCCCTTCCCTAGTCCTTCCATCGCTTGGCCTCCGCACACTCCTCCATATGAATGCAGGACTGGAATTATATATTTCCCTTGATCGGCGAGCTTCAGAACCGTGTTACGGATCAAGGTGTGTGCCATGCTTCGGGGACGCAGACGAATGTTGGTTTTTCCATTGTTTTTGACTTTCCTGAAAAATTATATACAGGCCTGACAGAGTTTTTGTGTTCAGCGAACTCCTTAATATTTATTCTAGGCATCTCCTCCTCTTATAGCTTCAGACGTACAATTATGCAGCTGTAAGTTGCAAACGCCTCCAGCACCCAACATCATAAGCCGCACATATTTAAGCCCGTATAGAGTTGGCTTCCCCGGGACTTAGTCCAATTACCGTCTATCTTCTGCCATTTTCGAGAAAATCTAACGAAATCCTCCAAGTCCAAGTTAGTACGCTGTCAGCAGTCGTTCATTCAACCAATTAATCCCAGATTCCGGTGCTTGATGATGAAACTACCCTAAGTATTCAGGGACTTGGACCGCGGAAATGCTGTACAAGGAACATTTCGCTTCTAAAAAACATTTCTCGACTCTATATTTCAATTTGCTTTCCGAGAAAAACATCTGGCCAACTCTGATAAATATAGAACCCACAAACAGCAAGACAAATAAACTAGACTTGCAGTGTCAAAGGAAGGGAGAAAAACACACTCATAACATTCCAACAATCCAACACCCAGCGCGTCGATAATGCGATTTAACATTGCGACAAAAAAAGAACGAACCTGAATCTCTCGATTAGCACTTCAATTATTCTCACACGGCTTTGCAATTCCTTAAACCGGATATTTAAAAATTAAAGTTTTCGGGAAAGGATATATATAACAATAAGAGCGTTCTAGACATCATCAGAGAGCAATTCAGAGGTAAATGGGGTAATGGCAGTTCCCTATAAAAACCGCCGATCTTAGAAGGCGGTCAATAGAAGGGGGCGTGGGGGAAGGGACGAAAGGATGGCTTGTTCAATCTTCAGCGCTGGGGTTGGGAAAATCTGGGAATGGCTTATATATGGCTCTGTTTGAGGGCAACTGTATAAATAGACGCGTTTGTAAGGAGATGTTGGAGTATCTCACTGAGCGCTTGGAAAAGGCTTGACTGGAGCATGCTAATCTGAGCTAAATCGGAGTGAGTGGTCTTTTGAAACTCATAGAGACTCTTGTTTACCTATTGTTAACGGAATGCTAGCCAGGAATAACAGAGAAACTGAGTGTCGTCTTCGGGGATGCTACTAACTCGAGAATCCAACACAGCACAAAGCCAGATGGCAATTGCGAATAGGGACTCCGGGACCCAAATCCAAAATACTTAGGTATCACGTTCATTCATTTCTAAACTCCCGAATAACTCCAATCTTCTACCCTATTGATCTCCCAGCAAAACCATCCCATCCAAAATCCAGATTCTCAAGCCCCCACAGCATTTTTAACCAACCCACCGTCTAGCACTCTTGAACATTCTTACCCAAGGCCCAAACTCGCCCCATTCCTCTGCTTTGCTAGGCGGAATATAGCTACCCACATCAGCCATGATAGTACGCTCAGGGTGCGGCATCAACGCCAAAACTCTTCCGTCCAAATTTCTAACACCAGCAATACCTTCGGGGCTACCGTTTGGATTGAATGGGTATTGAGTCGTGACTTTGCCCCTGTTGTCCGTGTATCTGATTGGGATTAAGTTATCGGCGTTCATGGCCTCCAAATGAGAAGGGTGCTTGAAGCTAGCGCGACCTTCACCATGGGAGACGGCGATTGGGAGGGAGGAGCCATCCATGCCATTCAAGAATATAGATGGTTTCTTGGGGTTATCTTGGATCTTGACCATGCTCACTCGGCCCTCAAATTGCTCGCTCTGATTCTCGAGGAAGAGAGGCCAGTGATATGTCCCTGGGATGAGCTCAGCGATACGACTTAGCATCTGACAGCCGTTGCATACGCCGAGAGCGAAGGTGTCTGGCCGTGCGAAGAAACGTTGGAATTCTGGGCGAGCGTTGTTTTCATGCATCAGAATGGATTTTGCCCAGCCTTGGCCGGCACCTAGGACATCACCGTATGAGAATCCACCACATGCTGCGATGCCGACAAAGTCATCAAGGGTACGGCCTGATATGATGTCGGTCATATGGATATCAACAGCGTCGAAACCGGCAGCTTTGAAAGCGAACGCCATCTCCGCATGACCGTTAACACCCTGTTCTCGCAAGATGGCAACGCGAGGTTGCTTGGCGAAGATCGAGGTAATAGTCGCAGTGAATGGGAGTATATTTTCTTTGGGATCAAACGTAAGTTTGTAGTGTAGACCAGGGTCACTGATGTCCTTGATGGTCTGGAATTCCGAGTCGGCACAGTCCACATCGTCTCTGATTCGTTGCATTTGATAGGATGTGCTTGCCCACAATTGCTGGAGTTCAACACGGTGCATACGGAGAATGGATTTCACACCGTAATTGATGCCGAGTTCTTGCTTCGAGGTCGGTGGGACAAAACCAATTCTTCTGACCATACCTCGGGGAGGACCACAAGTAGCAAAGCGACCGATGAATTGCTTCTCCTTTGATTTTGGAACCTGGAAGATGGCTCCCAGCTCTTCGTTGAACAGTGCTTCTAGAATGTGATTTAAAGATGAACTCTTGGTAAAAGCATCAATCGTAATCTCTGCACCGCAACGCCCAGCGAACATCATTTCCGCGATGGCTGTAAGCATACCACCATCGGAAATATCATGATACGCCAACACTTCATTATGCTTGTGCATTTCGAGCACGGCATCATAGAAGTCTTTAATGTGCTGAGAATCTCTAACATCGGGGGCTTCGTCTCCAAGTTGACCAAATGCTTGAGCAAGCGCTGAACCGCCCAAAGCCTTGTGGCCTTCAGCAAGGTCAACATACATCAAAAGTGTTTCTCCTACATCCTCATATCTTCGAAGTGCAGGAGTCCACGTACTCCTGACGTTCTGAACCGGAGCAAATGCTGAGATCACTACTGTCATAGGAGCAGTAACTGACTTCGTCTGCTTGGTCTCTTGGTCCTTCCATGAGGCTTTCATGGATGTTGAATCTTTGCCAACAGGAATGCTAACGCCAAGTTCAGGGCATAACTCCATCCCTATAGCGTTTACTGCTTCGTACAGCGCAGCCCCTTCACCTGGATGGTTTACAGCTGCCATCCAGTTTGCTGACAACCGAACTCTGGGCAAGTCACCTTTGACATGTGCTGCTGCTAAGTTCATCAAACTTTCTGCCACGGCCATTCTGGCTGATGCTGAAGGGAAAATGAGAGCTAACGTAGGTTTCTCTCCCATACTCATTGCCTCCCCGGTTCTGATCTCGTCGCCAATATTAAGAGATGTTATTGTAACGGCCACATCCGCTACTGGTGTCTGCCAAGGACCGACCATCTGATCCCTAACAGTCATCCCTCCAACTGTTCGATCACCAATAGTGATCAGAAACGATTTTGAGCCCACTGCTGGCACAGTGAGAACTCGCTCGATTGCTTTCCGCAGCAGGTCGTGCTCCGGGATTTGAGGATAGGCTTCGGTGAGCGACTTTAGACCATCGAATGGCTGAAGGTTGTTTCTTCTAGATGTTACGATACGATCAAGCCTTTTGCCTTTGGGGAATAATGTTGACATTGGCAAGTCGATGGGTCGAGGATATTCCGTAGAATCTCGATCAGTGACCACAAGTCGTGCCACTCCATCTTGATCTTTTTCGAGCACTTTACCAACATCTGAAAATCCACAACGTTCGCGGTCTACCGGAAATATTAGCAGTTGTCATCGGAAAGTAAACGGAAAACTCACTTGCAATACTAACAAACCGGTTCAGGCCGTCCTTATTCACAATCATCACGTATCTTTCCTGTGCCTCGCAACACCATATTTGCAGAGGGCTCATGCTGGTATCAGCACTTTCCACCTGTCTAAGTTCAAATTGCCCGCCATAACCCGCATCCTTAACCAACTCAGGGAGCGCATTGGACAACCCTCCCGCTCCAACGTCGTGAATGAATGCGATAGGATTCTCCTCACCAAGTGCTATACAAGCGTTGATGACCATCTGAGCTCGACGTTCCATTTCTGGATTGCCTCGTTGAACGCTGTTGAAGTCAAGCTCGACTGAGCTTTCACCAGAAGCGCTGCTAGAAGCCGCGCCTCCACCCAGACCAATCAACATGGCAGGGCCGCCAAGAACGATAACATGTGCGCCTGGCTTCACATCTCTTCCATTCTTCAGAGCATGTTGAGGTCTAACGGTACCGACACCACCAGCAATCATGATTGGCTTATGGTACCCGCGAATATCATGCCCGTCACTGCCAACGTCTACATCAGCTAAGAAGGTTCTGAAGCACCCTGTCAAACATGGCCGGCCAAATTCGTTGTTGAATCTCGCGCTACCAATTGGTGCTTCTAACATGATGTCCAAACTGCTAGCATAATGTGCTGGCTTTCCAATATCAATCTCCCAAGGCGATTTGTGATCAGGCATTAAGAGGTCCGAGACCCAGAACCCACAGAGACCAGCTTTTGGAGTCGATCCCCTACCAACCGCACCTTCGTCTCGGATCTCGCCACCGGAACCAGTAGCAGCACCTGGAAATGGGGATATGGCAGTTGGATGATTGTGCGTTTCAACTTTGACAAGGAAATGAACGGTTTCCTTCGTCTGCTTCCAGCTTCCTGTCGAATAATCTGGTGCCCAAAAACTTGCAAGTTCCCCTTCAAGGACGGCTGCATTGTCACTGTAAGCCGAGACAGTAAATTTTGGATTTTTGGTATGTGTATTTCGGATCATGTCGAACAAGCTCGGTCCCATTTCTAAACCATCAATCATCCATTTGGCGTTGAATTGCTTATGCCGGCAATGCTCCGAATTGACTTGTGCAAACATAAATAATTCAATATCGTAAGGAGCTCTTCCCAATTGGGCATAAGCCTGGACAAGGTATTCCATTTCCAGCTGATCCAAAGCAAGGCCTTGTTCTCTATTGTAACTCTTCAAGACCTCGAGTGGTGTGGATCCTTCGGCTCCCAAATCCACGACCTCCAGAGGAAAGGGTTGTCCAACAGCAAACATTTGCTGCAAATCTGGCTTTGTGGTGCTGATGTTCTCGGTCATTCGATCATAGAGAACATCCTTAAATGGAATATCTTGGCCTTCATATGGCTCCAAAAAGTTTATCAAGATGGCGCGTCCTCTCTCAATTCGATGGACTTGGTTCTTAAGCCCACAAACATCGGCAATACTGGTGGCCTTGGAGCTCCATGGGGAGATATTCCTTGGAGTAACATAATAAATTTTAGAAAAAGATCCAGGCATTCCGGTCAAAATAGCGGTCGCATCTGATGTCAAGACCCCCGGTATGAGTTGTTGGACTTTTGCCTCTGCCTCCTTCAAAGCAAGTCAGCACTGCTCGAGGACTATGCAGACGCGGATTGCAAGGGCTGGAAAGCTTATGGGGACAAAAGAAATCACATGGGGACTAGAACTGTAAATAGCAGACTTTACTCGGAAATGGCCTTGCCAGCTCTGTGTGGGATTCTCGCCGCGTAAAGAGACAGTGCTCACCTTGACGAAACTGGGCTCTGATTGTCGCAGGTGGGTATAGTGCATCCAGACGCCGCGAATTTCTTTCACCTCCACCAAACCAAGCTTATTGATTCTCTCGGTGAGTTTTTTGGAATCAGAGAGGGTATAGCAGACATTGCCTGGAGAGACAAGATACTCCATGGCTGCCTTGATCTGGGGCCAGTGGTAGCAATGGTGGTGAAGCGCAAAGGAAGAAATATTGGCGGGGTCGTGTCGCGAAGACAAAATTTCAACGAGGGGCCTGGGGCCGGATTAACGTTGGAGCGATGTCCGGGCACCCTTGGCGTCATAGGTCAGCGCCAATGTGTCCAGCTTGCTGCTTGGGCACCTGAACGGTTTCCACGAAAAAAGTCGCGACCTTCGCTCTCCCGCCTCATACTTCTCCTGGAACGCCAATTCCTTCTCTGTACATATACTTTCGTTGATGGGTGTGCAATAGCCCTGCCATTCGTATCCCGTTCCCAGATCCTCCTTTTTTGACGCATTCAACACGCTCTCCAACATCTCCAACATGGGGATCGTCAACTTCATCTCCGGCGTTGTGGCCCCTATTTTCATTATAATATCTCCTATAACTTCGTACGCAGACCAAACGTACTCGATACACCGGACGAAATCCAGCGCTGGGTTCTCACTGGATATACCGCTAATTATGCTAGTTGCTTCTATTCTGCGGTGCGCATCGCTTCCGGCGCATATTGACTGGAACAAGCTGACATCATGTACAGAATCTTCTATTACCCAGGCGCGAAATTCGATATTTCTCTCCTAATACAATCCTTCATTATGATTGCCATTCAAGTTGTCTTGCTAAAAGTCGCCCTCGATCATCGACCAAGTCCATCTTCAAAGGGAGGAGAGGCGGCGACGCCGTTTGCTGGGAGCAGGGAGGGAGAGCTGGGTGTTTCACGACCGTACAATTTCTGGCAATGGAGGTCTCCAAAACCGTATGTGCTTCATCTATGGCGGATTGTTACGCCAATTAACAAATCGGCAGTTATTGGCAGTTTCTCCTATACCTTTTCATAAGTCTCACAGCACTCGAACTCGTCCTTTCGCCAATGCCATCGCTTTATAAATTATATTCAGCAGCCATCGGCTACATCGGGCTATCTATCGAGGCAACCCTCCCGCTTCCTCAAATCCTCTCCAACTATCGATCTCAATCGTGCAAAGGGTTCCGCATTTCCGTGCTCGCCAGCTGGCTTGCGGGCGACCTGATGAAGATGTTCTGGTTCTTCACAGCAACCAGTGAGATTCCGTGGGCTTTCAAACTATGTGGCATTTTTCAAATGTGCTGCGATTCTTTCCTTGGAATTCAATACATGATGTATGGCGACGGAGGTGCAGGAAAGGTTGTCAAGGACCATAGCATAGGGTTGAATGGTTATGCACCTGCTCATGCACATGCCCATGGTGCGAGGACACCAGGATCGAGGACGCCGAGGGCGGAGAAGGATGTAAGATTAGGAGATTAGGATAGATATATAGTAATGATATAGATCTGCTACAAATCCTTGGGCCACAGGCCCCAATTGCTTCCTCCGATCTTCAAGGATTCTTCCCAGCAGCTCGCGCGCTGCCAGCAATGCCGGTTGGTTGACCTGGTTGAAAAAAGCCACACTCGTCGTGATGTTTGCTCGTCGCATTTGCTTTTGTTTGTAGAGGAGCAGTGCCATCCCCTGTATGAGGTGGTCTCAAATGCCACATGGTGGGGGAGTCTTAGCTGCAATTGGCCTTGCCTCGAGACTCAACGATCAATTCTCTTGTTTTCTGAGCATCATGTAACTGCCCGGGGAATTCCTGTTAAAGCCCGAGAAAAAAGGAAATAGATTTGAAATGTGCTTGAAATGTGAATCGAGAGATCGGCGGGCTTCGGGAATCGGACGAGGGAGGGTTCGCGGCTGCAGAGTCTTTGCGTGTCAGAGAGGGCGCTGGAGATTTGAGACGGCTCGCTTAGACATGTGTTGTTTCGTGATGACTTGTGAACCTCGAGATGAACCTCTATAGAGTTCAAGCGCAATACAATATGTGAACAACAACAAAAGAACACCCAGAAAGCTCTGGAATTATTATAGGCAGCACAAGAATGCAATGCAAACTTGAAATGTCTTTTCTAGACCAGAAATAATTAGATGAGACTAGATATTCAAAGGAGAAATACCCTTGAACGCATCTTCTCAAGCACGGTAAAGAACATCTCTTAACAGTGAATAGAGATCTCCTCCCTCCTCCCCTCGCATCTTCCCAGGCAACCTGTCCAGGCTCGCTCGCTTGATCTCCCGCTCTTCCCACCGCCCTCTAAAAACTATTTAACCTCCTCGTCTCAAAGCCGACGCGACTTTTTTTCCTTCCTCCTTCAACCTTAATCACGGCAACTCGCAAGTCAACACCACAACTTCCCAACAACAACATCGCATCCTAGTAAGTCTATTGATCATATTTGAATATAATTCTCTAATATCTTGCTAATCAATTCATATCTAGGTCATTCGCACTCAGTATTTCACAAGTCGATCTCGACCTCAAACCTGAACCTTACACAACACCAGTCCGGTATGTTCCAAGAGCTTTAGTTTTGTTCCCCTACTTCGCGCCTCTTCATAACCTCCCCCTCATACCTTCCAATCCTCCTCGATTGTTCGCATCTCAAGTTGAGATATCATAGTTGCATCGTCTCCAATTCCATCGCGTCGCAAGGTTGCGCAGCCACTCCGGCGGTGCTAGTCAGTCACCCCGTGCTATTCACTTGAAGAAGTCGAAAAGTCAACCTCTGCTTATCATGTCCTCTTCTTACATCATCGCCGAAGCACTCAACTCCGCACACTTCAGCACATTCACTTTCAATTTCCCTTTCAACAAATCGACCTCAATTCTCCATAACCCTTGTTGACCTTCTCGTTGCCCCACACCCTTCCCTTCCTTCATCCATCTCTGTCCTTCAAGCTTCTATCTGTCTGCTCTCACGACTCTCATCTCTCTCCACA
>JAAMPI010001343.1:0-15725 GCA_013054445.1 Cudoniella acicularis
ACTAGTTTTTGCCACCTGCTTATAAATCAAGGAAAGACATCACTAGAAGCTTCTACAAGCTTCTAGAACCTTCTGCTTAGTAATATATATTAGTAATACATATTACTAATAGTTCTTATTATAGATATAAGTATTTATTACTATATATCTAACATTTAGCTATTTATATATAAGAGTTATTCAAGTTTTAAGGTTTATATATAAATTATACGTAAAATAAAAATTTAAAATTCGAGCTTTAATATTAAAATATTAAAATTAGTTAAAATAATTTTAGATACTAGAATCTATTAGTCTATTTAAAGAAAGCTTATGTTTTAATTTTTAAGTAATTATATCTATCTGTTGTTGAGTTATAAATACTTAAAAATCGCTATTTTTAGTGTAAAGGGGTGCCTATTACAGGGGGGGTGCCCACTACTAAGGGGGGGGGGAACTTACTCTATTGCTTGCATAACCCTATACGTGACATACTTTAAAAATATAATCTTATTCTCCTTGTTCCAGTGTTAATTATTAAATTAGTTATCATGCGGCTTCGAAATCAAGCCTTGCTCAAGTTTGACTTTAAAGTTCCCCGATTTCACTAAGTGCTGAATAGAATATATATATTCAGGATATACTAGGAGAATATACCCTCAAGTGCCTTACCTATACTATATTCTGTTGAATCACTCGGGTAATCTGATGAGCTGTTCAGTCCGTTTTCCTATATATTAAACACTAAACTCATTCCTGCCTCTATTACCCTTTAAAAAAAAACCCCAAAAAGTTAAAACACACGGCAAAGTCTAGCTATTCGCAGAAAACATGATATGAAAAGATATATTAGTGATCTGTATCAACTTCCAAGTATAATAAACTATATACCTATATATACGAAAGAAGTTGGCTTATTGGCTTTATTTAGCAGAAAAGGGGGGGGATGCGATTATTCTCAGAGCTATAAAATATAGATTTGTATAAAGAAGTATTCTTATCAAATCATTGATCTATCCTACCTTAGGGCCAGACCCTCACTGTCACCTGGCATACTTGGATTACTACCCTTTGTAAATACTATTGACTCGCTAGGGCTTAAACCCTAGCCGTTCTACTATAGTCTTTGACTTATAAAGGACGTAAAAAGGATAAATCAATCAATCAATTAATTGATCTATACTGTATCTGAGTGAGGAAATTCATATTTATGGGCATACAAGTCTCTTTTCTTTTCCTTTTGTTCGACAGAGAAAAAAAAAAAGAGGGGGGGGGTCTAGTAGCTCATAGAATAGTAAGACAAGTGAGTAAGAGATAGGTTCTGAGAGGTAATTTTGATATAGAAGTAGCCTTTGTTGATTTACGAACATGAAAAAATTAAATATTAAGCATGTGTGTACTTGTAAGAGGTTGTTTTCACTCGAAATGAAAAGGGGGGTGGGCGTTGGGAACCTGAAGAGAAAGCTTAAAGAAATCAACGCCAAGATTGGATAATAATTTCTTTCTATTAACCTCACTACATATCGATATATCTCCCGCGTTGCTCTCGTAACCCGGGACAGAGTACAAGTAGCCACAGGCGAATAAACAATGGTTGCGGGACTAGAAGGAATTTAGGTATGGAATTCCACAAGTTGAGTTTTCTTCTACTTAGCTGGAACCCGGACCCCATCGAACAAGGAATAATACATATCTGTCACGAGAAAGTAGCATAGCTGCAATAATTTAAACACACCTACTCCTATAAAAAGTAGTCCGCAGTAATACACCTTGTAACTGGATATTATATTCGAGCAGATAGATACGTGGATATGGCATAGAAGCTCAACAGTCACCAAACAGCCAAGTGCAACAAAATCAAGTAGAATTACATTCTAACATGTACGTGGGATATAAACGAACAAACCCAAATAATATAATGACTAACAGCTAATCCTGCCATCTCAACTTTTACTGCCTAAGAACGCCATTGCATGCTTTCCACCCCGAACTCCTACTAGCTTGTAACGGAAGGCCACATGAAATAAACTTGGATTAATTACGAATCATTAACAACAGCCTCATCATCGTTAACCTTCTTCGTGGGTACCTGCGTCAGCACATCAAAAGCCCCCGTACCGACCTTGCTCATCCTGCCGATCACAATTCTTGAACTTGGGCTGGATAGATCATCCCAATCACCGTCAGCAACTGCATCAGCCAGGAAGCCAACAGTAGTCTCGAAGCTCATCTTCATGAACGGACTGACACTCCCACGCAGACCGTTTCTGTTAAAGGGACAGAATCCCCCGCCCCTGGTCATAAAGTCTGCAATTAAATTCAGATGCCTATTGTCAACACTAATTCCGTGTCCACTGAAAACGCCAGATAACTCCTGAATAATGGCTGCACGGCATGCTTCCACACCATAACTTCTGAGCATGGCCGCAATGTCATTTGTAGAGATGGTGTTCGGATTTATAATGTGAGCGTAGTTTTGCATCGTCATGAGATTGACACCTGCAGTGTGAACGACAGGAACTTTGAGAAGTTTCCCGGTTGCCCTGTCTTTGATTTCTTCGTCAGGAACATAAGTGCACATCCCAAGGCCCGGGATCTGCTGAATTACGGACTGTCGAAGAGCGTCCTCAACAATCGCAAGCATGAGAACCTTAGGAACATCGGCATCATACTCAAGAGTAATATCACACCATTCTCCGGCAGACTCGTCGAAACGGAAACGGGTAACGTCGGCGCATTTTTTCATGACTTGCGCCTGCCGCTCCTCAGCTGCTGCTGTGACATGCCTGCTTGATGGCTTGCTCTTATCCGGCTCCTCGTCATCGCTGAGAGGTTCCCGAGGACTACCGCCAATACCCTCATCTTCCATATCTTCGATATCATCGTCTTCATGCTCAGCCTCCCGCTGAGTCTGTGCTTGCACTCTGTCGTCCTCCTCGTCATTTGCAGCATAGCTCACAGCCTCGGCACGATTCGCCCTCTGCTTATCATTGGTTGCATCGTCGTCTCCATCATCGTCGCCATCACCACCTTCTCTTTCCACAGATGCTCTGCCTGAAACTTGCTCAATAGTTCCGGTAGATGCTCCAATCTCTGGTATCGCAGCGCTGTTTGTAGATGCCTTCGTTATTTTCTCACTCTTCTTCCTACCTAGTGCTTTGCGAGTGAGAGCCTGAAGTTTTGGCGCAAACCTTTTTTCCAGAGTGAAGAGAACATCAGAAACACTGATGGCATATGTTTCAGTATATTCCTGGGAAGGAAAAAGTTTGATATGAATGTCATATATTTTTGCCTCGGCATAGCCAATTCCACGGCCAATTCGTTCTTTTACGGTCGCTTCATCCAAGACTTCGGCAAGTGACAGAACGCTGATGGCCTTGGCAAACTTTTCACCGTCTTCTGGTGACAGTTCCTCGTTAACTCTCAAAGTCATTGATGGTGTAGAGATTCTAGTGCTCGCGGTCATAACGATTTCTCGGAGACGTGGAATACCAAGAGTGACGTTCTTGGCCGAATGGCCTGCCAAATGGAAAGTGTTGAGCGTCATTTGTGTTGAAGGTTCCCCTACAGACTGACCAGCAACGATCCCTACAGCCTCGCCAGGGTCGACGACTGATTTCAAATATTTTGCAACCAAGACGGGTTCTAGGGCTTTCCGAATGCCAACACCATTTGGATGCTCTTTGTCCTTAACGACTCCGTCTGGATTTGTTTTGAGGTAATCCGTCAATGCCTCAAAGAACTTCTCTGATGTGGCATACCCATATTTTCCAGGATTGTAAGACGAAAGAACGGGATCTGGCCCGTTGGGATCATTTGCCTTCGCGTATTTGAGGGCTTTCTTCATTCTTTTAAGAATTACTTCTTTTTCGTCGAAGATTGTATCATATTTGGCATCGCCATAGTTGAGTTGCGAAAGCTCAGATATGAGGTTCTCAAGGAGGAACTTGAAATCCCTCAAGTGCATCTGTTTCGTCACGTCTAGCCCGTCTTCTCCGTACAAAAACTGCACCAGCGAGCCATCGGAATCTCGAACGGACGTGTCGTATTCGACCTTCAAGCCCTCCATGCCCTTAATGAGACATCTTTGCAGATATCCGGATCTTGATGTTTTAACAGCAGTATCAATCAAACCTTCTCTACCAGCCATAGCGTGGAAGTAGTACTCCTGGGGACGAATTCCTGACAAAAATCGATTGACCACATACCCTCCTGCCCTGATATTTGTTTCATATGGTTTGAAGCAGGGCAGCGACTTCCCACTAACCATCACCGGAACACGTCTACCTTCCAAGACTTGTTGACCGAGATTACAAGAAATCAGGTTCGCATTGACGGCACTTCCCTTGGCACCAGACACTGTCATATTCTGCATTTGGTTCTTTGGAAACTGCTTGACCAAGCCTTTCGGAAGACAAGCCATTGTGATTTTGGACGATAACTCCCCTGATCGCTTATTCATCATCATGTCCAGACCTGCTTGCTTGGCATCATCTCTCAGTACATCTTCCATACGATTTAGCAACTCGGGATCTGTATCGTTTGACTTCTGATTCTGTAAACTGACATACTTCAACGCGACTTCCAGGCCAAGTAAGCGAGATTCATCCAGTTTCTCTTTGCGAAGCGTCTCGCCATCAGGGGTTAAGCGTAAATCATCCATGCCACAAGTAAAGGCTCTCATGTGCAGGTATTTGGTGAGAAGGCGACCTAATATACTCAGAGTCTTCCCAGCCGCGGTCGCGCCGTATACCTCGTGTATGGCGTGGATAAAACCCCCTCCGCTTGGTCCAATCTGTGCCTTATCCAAAATTCCGGTGATGAACTCTCCCCCTTTGAAAATAACCATACCTTCTTCGGAATCTGGACCCCATCGGTCCTTTGACACTGAAGATTTGCTGGTAAGGACCAACGGAGCACAGTCCAGGGGTCTGATATTCTTTAGAATTGTGGTAATGATCTGTTTTCCAGTCCAGCGAGGGAATGGCTTGATAATCGCAGGAGGCACGGTCTGAAGTCGATCACCCTGTATATGGCCATTCTCCGGCCGAAGACAGTTGTAGATGAGTTGTTGGTAAGTGGCACGGTCGAAAAAAGTATCTCGACTACACATCCATACTGACACGGAAATATGATCTTGAATTAGACCTCTCAGTGGTTTCCCCGAAGTTGCTACTAGATACTGGTGATCGGTATCGGCAATTTGGAGTGCTTCAGCCCGAGCAATCTCTGTTTGAGGGAAATGCATGTTCATCTCATCCCCGTCGAAATCGGCGTTATAAGTGTTGCAGTTTGCGTAGTGCATGCGAATGGTCTTCTCGCCCGGCAGGACTCTCGCTCGATGACCCATAATAGACGGCTTATGCAAAGTAGGTTGGCGATTCATTAGTACCACATCGCCATTTGTGAGGTGTCGATGGACTTTCTTGTTGCGGGCTCCATTGGAACTACTGATGGACGAGGCGAGCAATTGATTTGCTAAAGCCAGCCGTTCATCGGCACTCTTCGATCTTAAATTGATGACCTGGCCATTTTCGTTCTCAATGGCCGCAGCCCCGGGCCAGATGCTAACACCATTGATGACAGCTTGTTGCATGTCTTTGAAGTTGTGGCTCGTGACCGGCTCGGGATATGTTAGCTTTTTTGCAAAGACAGGTGGGACACCGATCTCGTTCGTCTCGATGTTGGGATCTGGGGAAATGACACTTCGTGCAGCGAAATTGACACGCTTTCCCATCATGTTTTTCCGAAACAATCCTTCCTTCTTTTCAAGTTTCTGCTTAATCCCGTCCTCGTTCTTCTTGCCTGCCGCACCCTGAATAGGGTTTCGATCCCGATCGATCAAAGAGTTCACGGCATCCTGTAGCTGACACCAGGCTTCTTGGAGATCCGTAAAGTCTCTTCTCCGTGCACCCTCTCTATTCGGATTGGCAATTTCTTTATGAATTTGTCTGACCATTTCACAGCCTTTTAACACCGATTTGTAGAGCGAGTTTTGTTGGGCTTCTGTCACCTCCCCATTTCCAGTACGTGCTTCGGGCCGATATTTGTTTGGGGGAACCAGTAGAAATCGTAAGAAAAACATATCGGCCGTCACTTTCGTCGCTTTCTTGGCCTTGGAGCGGGAGTTATAAATGAGCGATAGGATATCTTGGTCCTTCTCAAAAAGGAGGTCCAATTTTAGTTTGACTTCCATGGGGTTGATATACCGTTGTGGAGCCGCTGCGACTTTAGGTTTCGATTCTGGTTTGGTTTTGCTTGTTGCCCCTTCCATGACCACATCGCCATCGACGTTAAGGTCCTCTCCTTCACCCTCTTCATCTTCGTTCGAGGACAGGTCGATATCAGCAATACCTTCATCAACGTCAAAGCCTCCCTCATGATTATCCCTCTTTTCAGCTCGCAAGAGTTCCCCAGCGATACCAACGCGGAAGTTTCCCTGTGACATCTTGGCTTTTTCCTTAACACTTAAGTCTTTCTCGAAGATTTTCACGAATTTATCCTTTCGATAGGTGGGGGAGATTCCTTTGCAATTCCCGCATAACTTGCCCGCTGTGATGGCCTTCATGAAAGACTTAACAACTGCTCGCCGTGCTTCAGCGACACTTTCGTTTTTCTCCCGCTCCCATTCCCAATGGGAGTCCTTGGCCGCCTTAATAGCCTTTTTTACAAAAGCATTCCGTAGACGAATGATCTTGTCGACAGACGACTCTTCTTCCGACTCGTCGCTATCTGCTTGTGCATTTTGTGCACCTGTGATCTCAATTTGGTCGATTGCTTCGGCATCGCTCAGAAGCCCGTGCTGTATTAATCGAAGCTTGCAGAGGTGCCGGTTGACTTCCTTCCGAGATAATTTGAGGTAGTGACAATATGAACACTTTGCCCGCAACAACTTGAGAAGCTGGATCATAAAGGTGGGATGATAGACGGTAACTGGCAGTTCGATATGGCCTACATGGCCTGGGCAGGCGGGGGATTTTAGATTGCATGTCGCGCAGCTATTTGGAGAGTGAGTACAGCAATTTCTAAAGTTCTCGATTGCGACTTACATATTGTCCCCATATGCGCCGAGAGCTGGGTCATACAGGCCTCCAGGGACCGGATGTAGAAGAGTGTCGAAGGTAATTGGGTTTTGTATTCTCTTCACAGACAGTGCTTTGATTTCGTCGGTAGAGAGAAAGGCGAAATCAACACTGCTAATGGCTGACGGTACCGGCTGGGAAATGTTCATCTTGGCCAGAACCAACTACTGGAGCAGCAGCGTGCAACAGTCTCAGCCACAGGCAGTTTAAGAAAAGGGTTGAGATTGCGGGTTGTCGTCGAGGCTCGAGGGAACCAAAACCGCCAAAAGCTTCTATCGCGATTAAAAAAAAAAGTTTAATCACGTGATCCTTATCAGAAAGTCCAAAGGCTGCCAGGTCGGCTTTCGCTCGCTCCTCGACACATTCAAATTTAGCACCAAGTATTACGATACGCCTCTCAACAAAGCACAGAAACTCCACATCTTCATAGCAAACTCAAATACCCCGAGAGGTGATAGCTTGCTACCATGGGTCGAGGTAAAGCGTCACCCATTCTCGCCCCACGCCATGACTCTGCCAGTCGCGTTGGGAAGCCAGAGTCTGCAGCAGAGAAGCTTGCTTCCTTGAAAGCTAGAGTTGCGGCGGCTGTGGGAAGCAGCAAGGCGAAGACCGGCTTGAATGTCACTCCCCATCCTGTTCTTGCTAGAGGCGGGTTGAACGTCGATTTGCATCCAGCGCTGCAAGACCTGGGGTCATTCAAACCATCCAAAACAGTCGCGCCTAAGTTCGCAACCAGCATTGGCAATGCGCGCCCCCAGCCAGAGAAAGCAGCTCCGAAGAGCAAGAAGCAGCTCGACCTCTCGGGGCCTTCAGCGGAGGAAACGAGGAACAACCCTTATTTCGATATAAGCCTTGGGGGGCAAACAGCTACATTGAAGAATAGGCACTCGAGACAACTGGTGTTCAACCAGAAAGGCAAATACATACAGCAAGCAAATGCACTCCGAAGACAGGCCGCCCTCGAGGCGATGAAAAAGCGTATTGCAGAATCATCTCGGAAAATTGGAATAGACGAAGATTTGGATACGGAGAAAAAGTTCCTCATCGAAGCACCCCCGGATATTGAGTGGTGGGATGAAGGTCTGGTGGACGCGAAAAACTACGATACTATCGATAACCCCAAGACCCTGAAAATCGACACCGCAGACTCTATTATTACCGAATATATTCAGCACCCCGTTCTCTTAGAACCACCTCAAGAAAAGAACATGCCGGCTCCAAAACCCATGTTTTTGACGGCGAAGGAACAGGCAAAACTACGACGACAACGACGAATGGCAGAGCTGAAAGAACAACAGGCGAAGATCAGATTGGGACTCGAGCCTGCACCTCCGCCGAAGGTCAAGAAGGGCAATCTCATGCGAGTACTGGGCGAAGAGGCTGTCAAGGATCCAACTGCAGTGGAGGCACGAGTAAACAGAGAGATTGCAGCACGACACCAAGCCCATGTTGAGATGAACGAAGACCGGAAATTGACCAAGGAACAACGGCACGAGAAGCTTGCTTTGAACCAGGAGAAAGACGCTGCTAAGGGCATTCGCTTGATGGTATTCAAAATTGACAATTTGGCAAACGGTAGTCATCGTTTCAAAATAGCTAAAAATGCTGAGCAGATGGGACTGACGGGTATATGTGTTATGCACCCGAGATTCAACCTCGTAATTGTAGAGGGCGGCGAGCATAGTATACGACAATACCGAAAGCTCATGCTTCAGCGGATCGATTGGACCGAAAATTCGCCAACTCGAGTCAAAGAGGGTACGAAGGCGGAGGCATTACAAGACTGGTTGAAGGCAGAGGATGAGAAGGGTGAGCTAAAAGACATGACTTTGAACAAGTGCACTTTAGTCTTTGAGGGAGAACAAAAGGCGAGGGCATTTAGAAAATGGGGCAGCAAAGTGTGCGAGACGGATAGTGCGGCTAGAGAAGCTTTGCAAAGAGCCAAGATGGAGAATTTTTGGACTTTAGCAAAGAGCATGAAGTAAAGAAAGGGCACGTGCATAAGCAAGTCTGGCTAGCCATCTGTTGAAGTAAGAGAGGGTATTTTGCATTGTAATACCATTGAAGAACTGGGATAATGCAATTAAAATACCACAAGTCTTGCCTGAATTGTATTTTAATATATTTCCCTCTCCAGTAGCTTACAATGTCGCTAAATTATTGACCATCTAATGCCATCATCGAGGCCTCTAGCTCATCGTCATCAAACCCATATTCGTCCTCCATGGCAACATTCTGCTCATTCCCCTGTCTCGCTGTGTCCAACAGATCATTTTGGCCTGCCAGCTCCGCCTCCTGCAAAGCTCTAATACTCTCTTCTTCCTGCTTCTCTTTGAACTTCTCAAGATCCTTCAAACTCCAGGTACTAATACCCTCCTGATCACTCGGCTTGAACGGTTGCGCCATTCCCCGCAAGAACTTCTTTGCTGAGCTAGCAGCCATATCTATACTGAGGTTGATCTCGCTATCCAAGAGCGCTTGATTGATCCATTTTGGCAGCTGGTTTCTCTTCTTCAAGAATCTCCTGTCTGCCAGCACCATTATACCATAATCGTCTTTGCCTCTCAATACACGCCCTAGGCATTGCGCTGCATGTCGCATCGCATCAAAAGATAGGAAGTCATTCTCTCTGATGCGGTACGTCTCTCTCAAAAACTCAAGGCGCGCTTTCAAGATCCTGGACTCGGTGTATTGGAAAGGTACCCCGATGCAAAGCACAGTGCGTCCGTACTGATGGTCGAAATCAATTCCTTCACTTACCTTGCCTCTTGCGACACAGAGGAGAATTGCTCCCCGTCCGTTGCAGCAGGCTGTACGGTACGTCTCGAGCGCGAGAGAAGTTTCTTGTGCGTCGGGCGTTTCAACGAGGATGAGTTTGTATTTCCAGACTTCGTCTAAGATGCCCATTCCTTGCCACATGCTGATGATGGATTCCATGTATAGGTATGAGGGGAAGAAAACGACCATTCCATCAGGTGTCAGCTTGGAAAATTCCGTGAGCAGATTTCCGTAGTTTCTGACCACGGATGGTTCGTTTCGGACTTGGAAACCGGAGGATATGGCGACTTGATCCGAGCCTCGAGTAACGATCATTGGCAAGAAGGATCGCCGAGCAAGCGTCATGCTGTAAGACTCTTGAACGACTGTGGTGAAGCCTAACATTTTTGGATACATCTCCAGGGGCGATATCGTTCCAGATGTGATAATGACGGAGCTGAAACGATCGAAGACGGGTTTGATGGCTATGGCAGCATCAAGACAGGTAAAATGGAGAACAGGGTTAGGAACCTCGGCTGTGTCTGATTCGAAAGGTTCCAAGATAAGTAAAAAGCCTTTCTCGTAGGTTGCTACGAGAGTTGCGAACGTTGCTACTTCCTGCAATGGTTGGTAGTCTTCAATGTTTGTTAATTCCAAAGTACGGACTAGGGATGTCAATCGTTCAGCGCAAAATCTCAATGGTTTCTTTTCGATATATGTGTATTCCTTGAGATGCGCAAGGAACGAAGGTGGTGTCTCCGAAATGACCTGACGAACTTTCATCCTCGTCTAGTCCCAGTTAGCTTTGCTGTGCAATATATAGAACTTGTTATACCTTGAGATATTCCACGAATCGCTTTAGAAATGCAACGAAATGCTCTGCTCTCCGAATATTTCCTGGGACGGCCTCTTTTAAAAGATCGTCTGGAAGTGCTGTGTCAAAGGTTAGCCACGCACACTCTGTGCTAAATGGAAACCTACCAGGATTTGACATGAAGGCATCCTCTTCGCGCGCCTCTTCTGCATCCCTTAGACCTTCAACAAGCTTGGCATATTCATTTTTGAGTTTGTCAGCATCACTATCCTTCATCTCCATGATCTTGTTCTCCAGGTTTTGGGCCCCACGAGTTGCTTTCCTTAGCGAGTCTTCCGTGATGTCCGTACTTAACGATTCTATGCAGACGTTGTCTATATTATGTGCCTCATCGAAGACCACTATGCAGTCTTTGGACAGTTCTTTTGAAACTCGCTCAGCAATCTTGGGATCGAGTAGATAATGATATGAGTAGATGATGACGTTGCAGAAGGACATCTGTAAAATCAGTAGCTGACTTTGAAAGTTCTATGGAGAAACCCACCATACGTCTCGAGGTAAAGTATGGACACTGTTTGTGCTCTTCGCCGTATCGCATGAGACCATCCAGCGTCCATACACCATTCGGAATGAGGTTGTGAGGTTCTAGCAAATCGAGATTCTTCGCGGGTCAGCACCGAACATTTGGCGGGACAGATGTGGCATACATCATGATAAACGCACACAGGCACATCTTCGCCCCTTTCCTTCTTTTCTTTTACGAATCCAGCTGTCAGGCTTCGGCATCTGGCATCGACTACCGCACCACTTTTCTCGCGTTTGACGGAGGGATGTAGACATAAATTCTTTCGACTTGTAAGGCCCAGCCCTCTGAATTCTTCTTTATGCCCGAGTTGCTCTTCTCGATACTTCATAAGAGCTTTTAATTCCGCCAAAGCTTTCTCAATCTCCGACATAGTACCTGTAAATTCTAGTAAGTGGGGAGTCTTCCATGCAAATAGGTGGCGCTCACGTGAGCAATATATCAGCTTTCGATGCTCTGGGTAATATTGTTGGTATGCGACAATCAGGGACAGGAGAGACACAGTCTTTCCTGTCCCCGAAGGCATTTCTAATACACAGTGGCCGCCGGCATCGAGTGTCTCTACAAGCCACTGGTGAGTAAGACGTTACAAGGTTTGTTTTCCATGAGACTCCTCACTCTTGAGATCGCACATGTAGCTTTCAAGCCATACGGAGTCAGTAAAATACACTCAAGAGCCAAGGGAACGGCAGGGCATACGCATATTGCTCTGGTGGGTTATGTTAGCTATACAATGACGTACTTTTTCGTGTATGGCTGGATAGCTTACCTGGATATATCCTTGGGTAAGGAAACAAAACCGGCAAATCCCTACGAGCATGATCAGCTTTGCCACTCACACAACAGGACGTGGAATGCAACGAGTCCGTACTCGATGTTGAACTTCATCTTGATCGATGAGATTGTTGGCTGATGTTGACTTTGTCTCTAATTCAAAGTCGAAGGCAACTTTATGCAGATGCCTAGTCTTTATCTAAGCGAACATGCAAGGCTGCGCAAGGCTGACACCCGCACTTTTTGATGACCAAGACATGAAATGAAACATAACTTAAACATGGACAAATACAGGTAAAGAATTTCTCCTCTAAAGGCTTATTGGAGTTTTGGATGTTTATATACATTTATGCACCTCAGACTTACCCCAAAGCTTCGACTACAATTCATCACTCATATTCAGCGTCTCAGAGCCAGATTGTTCATGTGAAAATTCCAGGAAACCTTTTGTTTCCTGGAATTTTCACAACCGTTTCAGTTTAGACCCAGCGATGAAGCAAAATCTAAAGGTAGTTAAAAGTTCAGGCTTTTCATTTTTCTTAAAGGCGGCCCTGTCTGTAAATATGTACGGCCAATCCCATAACCAAAAATCCTGCTGGGTATCAGAATAGTTTCGGGGTCCAGTGACCAAGCATTCATAACCTCTCTCATCACCCTAGATCCCAAAAGCCTCTGTCCAGAGCTAAATCGAAGGCCATGTACAAATACTCAAATCCACAACCTATCCAATTGGTCCAAAAATATATATTGAATTGATATTCCACAACATCGAAAAGGATGAAGGAATTCATGTCCATGTGTCGGCTACCTGAGCCAAATGTTCATCCAATTCAACGTCAAAAAGAACTCCCGTGCTGACAAAAAGTCGACCCAAACGAAGGTGGTATAAATGGTCGTAAGCTCGTAAATCGTAAAATATCCTCCCAAGAAAGTAAATTTAAATAAAAGTACTAAATCATCTGGCATATGGCTTATTCATTGCTGCCACCTCTCGTGCGATATCGGGCCACTCGAGTTCCCGTTTAAATCGACCTTCGCCAAGGGTTGAACGCCGAAGTTTTTCTTCCCATTTGAGCAGCTCATAAGAGAATCGAAGGTGAGGTTGAATAATGACGTTAAGCCGCCGGGCGCGCACGAAACAGTAAGCGCGAGGGAAGGAGAGTCCCATGGTCCTCATGACTTCTGCAATGCAGATAGTCGCTGAGCGAGATACACCAACACGACAGTGTACCAATGTCGCCGTCTTCTTCGCTTTTCCTCGATCTGCATGGTACTGTTAGTTGCCGTTGTAATGGACAGGGGACATGTGTTACCAATAAATTCTAAACATCTCTCAAACTCGTCGGTCAGAGGATCAACCCCGTTATCCTGAACTCTTTGTACAATCATCACATTTTCTTTGCCCCAGTTATCGAACTCGCCGTCTTTCCACGTTGCAGTTTCTCCGACGCTCAAAATTTGCCTTATACCCAACTGCCTCAAAAGTTCTGGGTTGTTGGCGTGCCCCAGGTTACCCAGATACATATAATCTGTTACCCGGGATGGAAGGGACCCGTCCATGTTTTTGATCCACTCCGGCTCTTCTTTAGCAAGTTCTGTGATCTCAGAGAGAGATTTGTCAACATGGACAGGTGACTCGGATAGCAGACGTGGGGCAATGGAGGCTAGAAGGGCCACATCAGATGGATAAGCAAAGAAATTCCGACGCTTAGAGAGATGAAGATCCAACCAAGCAGTTGGCACGGGGAGACCTGTTGCATAAGTGAAGTATGCGAGACCCAGGAGAGTGGATTCCGTATATCCATCTGTGCAATGAATTAAAATCTTCCTTTCGCGGGATTCCTGTGCTGTCGAATCGAATGGCATCGGCGAATCGCCCTCTGCGTCAGTATCATTCGTGCTAGACTTGGAAGGAACAATGCCGTATGATAAATTGTAAATCCACTTGCAGGTTTCCAAGATACCATCTGCTTCGACTTGAGACCAGGTTGGAGGCATGATGCTTCCCGAAGAAGGAAATTCTAGATGAATTGGCTGGCCGCCCACGGAGGTATCTTCCGCAATTGCTTGAAGAGCAGCAACATTGAGACGCCCGAGATCACTGCATTCGATGAGAATGTCAAACTTGTCATCTTCTGCCAGGAGTGATGGATCGATGGTTGGATCTGGCGTGGGACCAAGCCACACATTGTGGTCAATTTCAGACGCCCTCGTCATGGAGCACATCTCAATTCTTTCCTGATGAAAGAAGTCGATCACTTTCCCAGTCATATGGCCTCTGGAATTTACAGCCACGATATCTGAGTGCTTCTCCTCAAATTCGCTGAATTGGCCAACACAAACAAATGTGTTGTACAGAGGGATCTCTTGTCCTTTTTCTTCATGCGTCTCCCGCCATGTTCGTTGTGCAGTCGCGACATCCTGTGCGAGTTTGTAAACTTCGGATTCATCCTCCCCATAGACTATGATGTCGGAGACCATGGCCGATTTCGCAGCCTGGATTTGGAAGTTACGAACTGAAAAGCCTTCCTTTGGGTCAATCTCTCGAAAAACCGTTCCGGTGGTGGGCGATTGTGCCAGGAACTCTTCTGGAGCAATTGCACCTTTCAGCCTTGCGCAACTCAGGTCACCGCCAGCCTTCACAATCGTAATCCCCCTCAAACATTTTGGCGTCTTTCGTAGATTCCGCCGCCGGGCAATAAAAAATGCCTGCTGAATGTGATTGTAGGGATGTAGGCCGTGGAACCAAGGGAAGACCAGGGAAGGATCTGGCAGAGGTTGGCGTGCAATGTGATCAAGAGCAGACGCAACGCCGGCTGCATCAAGCTCATAGATAGTTAGATTTCCCACAGATCTCGACTTGGTATCGGGAGGGAACAGCAATGATCGAGGCTGTAGAGAGGCTTCTTTCAGCGGTGGGGACGAGGGCGGGGTGTCTGGTTTCTCTGCTGGCTTTGGACCAGGAGGGCATATGGGTAAATGGCGTCCTCCGCTGAAGTCTGCTGGAGAGGCATTGATATTCTCGAGGGTTAAAGTCGGGGTGGTGGCACGCGTGTGCCCTGATGGAATCGGCCTGGGAAGCACAATTGTTGACATGGAGGCGGTGCTGAGCCGGATGAGGACCAGAATCACCAGACTATTCTTGATATGTACCCCAGGCCGTCATATAAAGAGGGATTGGTGAGGAGCACGTCGGGGGACTGGGCGGAGGAGCGATGTGTCGAGGAATGCGCGAGATTGTGGTGGCAGGCTCACAGAGCGATGATGCTTCTCGGAAAACGATGGGGAAGTTGGTTGGAACTTGGAAGGGTACGGAGGATGGATAGACGCGAGAGGATGGAGGAGGGATTGAGATGCCTGAACGCCTGCAGAAAAGAGCAATGCTCGCAATGCAACAGTCGGACTATTCAATCGGTTAGCGGCAGAGTCGGGGGATACTCAGCATGGCGTGCTGAGCAGAGCAGATGAAGACAACAAGATGGAGGTTGTAAAATGTGAAAGATGCACATCGCAAACAGTGTTCAGATGAGACAGACCAGGGAGGATATGCCCCCGAATCAAGCCTTATCGCATGGGGGAGATAAGCACAGGCACTGTAGTCTGTGGGCTGCTGGCACTGGCAGGGCAGGGCAGGTTCAGGATCAGGTTATGGTTGTTGAGCAGGGGGGCAGCAGGAGACAGACAGAGGGTTCAATTAATGGAAAAAGAGAAGGGCGTTGAGAGGCCAATCCCCGGC
>JAAMPI010001344.1:0-15719 GCA_013054445.1 Cudoniella acicularis
ACTGCCATGCGGGACAGTTTGAGGCGACCCATAATATATGGTACATTATGTCCAGCTAGGTGCATCCCCACCACTTTCCCTCTCATATTAGGAGTCAACTCATCCCCCCGAACGATATTTGGAGATAACTCCCCAAGAGCTCGTCGTTGCGTTGAGATATTAGCCATAATATAGTGTAGGTCGGATAATAGATTTGCGCGTGGGACGCGCTTTTACGTGTTTTCGGCTAATTTCATTGTCGCGTAACTGTAAGAATCAATGGAATAGAAGCTAAGTTCTAGATAATACAGCCTCTATGTCGGTTACTACCTGTGCTACCTTCGAGCGAAAATTGTAAAAAGTCACTCGCCCAAGAAAACAGCGATATATAGTAAGAATTTTGTTCCGGAAGAAGCCTTTAACAAACTTCACTCAATTTTTGAGTCAAGGAGAATAACGTAGTAGTAGAGAAAGTATACTTCATATATAGTTTCCGAGCATCGCTCAGCTAGAAGTTATAAAGGTTGCTTAACTTTTACCTCAGATTTCTTTACTACAATCTCAATTATTACCAACCCTGACTGGATTTAACTCACAGGCCAAAAGTATCAAACTAGATGTTTGCCCAACACCAACTATTTGCATTTAATCGTCTCTTGTGTTTGCTCCTTTTTTTTTACCTATGCTCACCATCATGCAAGTCATATATTATTCTCTCCATGCCCGTTTAAATATGTCGTACAATATATCCAGTTGGAGTGCAATTACTCCTGTTCCAAATAAAATAATCAACTAGTGAACCACAACTTTCCAAAATGAGGATATTGTAGCCATTATTGCATCATATCGTTGTCTAGCGGCTTGAGTAGCTCTTGCATCAGCATCGCGCCTTCGGGCGAGCTCTTCGGCAGCTGCGCCGTTAGCGCTTCGATGTCGGAGAACCTCTTCACGAGCGGCTCGCCATTCCTCGGCTGTGTATGGTCGCAGCGGAACCTGTGGTTCTGGCCTCGGTCTAGGCCGAGGAGGGAGGAGGAGGTGCGGCTCTGCAGTATGAGCAGAGTCCCAAAAGAGTAACTCGTTTCCGTTTGTTGACAGTTGTGGGGATGTGACACCTTCTTACTCAACCTTTGTTGGCAGCACAGGGTTTGGGGTCGTGGATTATGACATGGTCGCAGCCTAGGTAGTGGGCTTAGAAAATTCCCATGCAGATCTCGTAGTTGTAAGGCCTTTGCTTGGAGTGTATTGTGTAAGGGTGTTGGGAGGATATTTAGAAGTGAGCAATAGCTTTATTTAAAACCAGCCTTGAGGTTAAGGGTGCAGATGGAATGCTCGTTGTTAACAGGATAATAAGAAAGTACTTTGAAATAATTCTACAGTTCTGTAGATTAAATACTCAATTACTTAATGTCTTATTAATAACTAATTAATATAGATACATATATATAATTTATAAAAACTTTTATACATTTTAATAAATAATAATTATATACTTTTATATATAACTTATAGTACAGTTATATCATACCTGGACTTGACTTCAATCCCCCTATACAGCGTTTTAGTTGTCTTCTTTTATACGGCTCGGTGCCAAGCGGTCTTTCACCCACACCCTACCTTTTAGCTCATGCTGCGAGCCATGATCGAGGATCGTCACGGCCTCCTAACTTCACATGAGGCGTTATACTTCACCGTCCTTCGGGAGTTCTCCGAGTAGTATCATAAAAAGCAAAGAAGATGATTAGGTGAGCTGACGGTGTTGGTGGCTTCTGAGCCTTACTTGATATTTCACACTCTACTGTCCTTTTATAACTCCTCGTATGGTATCATACGAAGTAAAAAAATGCGAACTAGCAGTGTTATAAACTATACCAAGTGAAACGAAAGCTCTCAAGTCTCAACTCTCGAATGCGGAGATGAAAAATCCGATCTCCTACGACATCTTGATGTATAAATAATCTTACCTGTTAAACGCCGCCGCCTAAGATTTCCTTGTCAACACCCTTACTTGTTGATTTCCTACCTCTCAACAAAAGCCTTCGACTCCAGGCTCTTTCAAATTTTTTAAACTCGTTCCCTTGATCCTTAATAATAGATGTCTTATTGTTACTCCCCGCTAGTTCAATTCAAGGGTTTTATACTATAAAGAAGAAAGAGCTGACCTTCATCGCGGAGATCCCTCTTAAACACAACTTCGGGAATCAAATTTGTCCTGGTTCTATAGGGTTAAAGACCTTAAGTCTGAGCTCCGCGGCTGGATTACTCCACCTACGCAACTTTTTAAAGACATTTGAACAGACCTTTAGTCTTACGAACCTGATTACCGTCGTGGCCAGTGATCAAGGCTATCTAAATAGAATTGCACTCGATATCCACGTCATCGGAGGCCTGATCTCTACCGCCACCGCTATCGCCCCCAGCGAGGTAAAGAAAGAACAGGTTGCACCTTCGACTCCGATAAACCTGAACGAGGTGTTCCCGTTGACGCCTATTACAATCAATGCCCTCTACAAGGTAACATTTCAGATCTCTATGCCTGCTACAGTACCTAAGTTCGGCGAAATAATCCCGACTTTTAATTAGTCCTTCCTAGAACTTAAGGATACACGTATCATCGATAATAACATTATCTAGACCTTCCTAACTATCTAAACCAGTAGCAGCCAGGTCATTATCACCACCATTAACAGCGTCGCGCTCTACTATAAGACCGTTACCTACGACATCAATCTCATCCTTTTATTTGAGCCGGGGCTAGTTATCTAGTCTCAACCTGGTGGTTTACATGGCCCAGGCCTAGCAATCCTCTCCTTTCTCGCTCGCGTTAATACCGCCCGCAACATTATACAGGAGTTCGGGCAAGGCGAGTAGGAGGATACTAATCTCTACAACGTGGTTGCCACAACCAATCTCAAAGGTAGTGTCAACTCAGTCGCCTAACTAACTAATTTAACCATTATCTTCCGCACCAGCGACGGCTATGTCACTATCGAGTCGACCGGCTACGGCTAGTTCGAGCCACTAGCCCACGTTAATCCTCAAATCCTTAGAAATAGCAACATCCCCTAGCCGGTAAAGTTCACACTAGATACAGCGACCTAGAAACTTCGTGACAAAGTATTGGATATAGGTGTCTAAGGCCTAAGGGTATGGCAATTACAGGGTGTTCAGCTGTTCAGGGAATACAGGGTAATTACTTAGCGTGTGATTCAGGGGACTTGGGGCCTACGGCCCCTATATATATAGCGCACTTCTCACTGTAGATTTAATAGAACATCGCTGAAAATCCCACACAAAGGTCACAATGGTAACTTTATGAGCGTAGAACTAATGTGGCCGCTGTTCCTAGAAGCGACGGACATTTATATCTTTCGCCTAGTTGGTAGGACGCCGATTTAGATTAGGACGCTATAGAACGATGTTGTTGTTAGCAAGTCGAAGGGGCAGGGACCCGCAGTTCGTTCTTCGTAATGATTGATTGTCCGTTAAGTCTGAGGTGGAGGTCAGGGATTAGGATTAGACTGCTAAGTTTCTTTTTGCTTTACGTGCTTAACTTTTTAATCAATCCTGTCTTTTCCCTAATATAAATTATGTTTATTTATAATAATATATTAAAATAAACTACCAATGGGTGTAAGAACTCTGCGCACAGGTTATAAATACTAAAATCTTGAAATCGCGTACAAGGATGAGAAATCTCGGCCTATTTTAGCTGCTCAGTGGCTGTGCCCTCTACATTCTCTATTGTGCTTAATGAAATAGCGGCCCAGCATCCCGATTCCGGGTTGCATTTCGGGTCTCGTATTGCTTTTGCACATCGCTTAACATCCCTTGACTAGTCAAAGTACAACCTTCCCTCTCATTAAACTTATTGCTTTGTTTTACACAAATACATTATTTATATTTTCTCCAGGAGTCTGTTGTGTTCCGAGGCACTCACCAGTTATAGGTTTCACTAATAAAAACAATACTTCTATAGTACTATATTCACGAATTAATTTTAAATAATCGTAATATATAGAAATAATCATTTATACATTAGCTTTAATCATATTCTATATTTATAAGCCCTAAAGTAAAATAGTTATAGTTTAGTTAAAAACGAATATATATACTCACTTTAAAATCATAAATTAAAGCTTTATAAAGTGTTTATTATATTTTCTAAGTACAAAAGCCCGTAAATAAGAAGAAAGGTAGGATAAAAATTTTAGAGGTATTTATTATTCTTTAAAAATAAAGATATATTAGTAAAAGGGTAGAAGGCTACTTCACCTCTTTCTTTAATACATAGACGATTTTTATACCTAAACTTAGTGAACCTAGTAAAGGCGTTGGCCAATTCTAAATTAGTGAGTGCCTCGGAACAGTTCACACTTACACATTTTCGCTAAAAGTTATTATTGTGATTGCTAACTCATATAAAAACTATAAAAAATATGTTTCGATTACATGTGCGGATAAAGGAGAACTCGCCAAAAGTTTCATTTGAATTGAATTTGAGATATGTGACTACCTAACTTGCATTACTATAAACCCTAGCTATTGTTAGCTTTTCTTTGCAGCCTCCAGGTTCGCTCCCCACCCCGATTCTCGTGCCTACGACACCACCCTTTCACAGCCTTCCCACACAAAGTCGTTTGTGAACAACTATTCCAACTTAAACATACGAGCAGGTAACTCCACTAGAGCCGGATAGGGAGCAGGCTGTAAGGACAGTGTTCTGTTCGATATCGATAATGGTCGCACCAGTAACGCCAACAGTAGATCCGCTCTTGATAGCAGATGCACCAGTGAAAGTAACGGTACCAAAGTCGGCGAACGAAACAAGGGAACCGGACTCTTCGAAATCCTCAACAATCCACTCAGCGTTGTACTCGCAAAGTGATCCTTCGCTGGCCTCATTGCTGAAGGTGTGTGTCACGGACTTGCCAGTAGACACATTCTTGATGACAGCCGTTCCTCCGGTCTTGCTGCTGCTGGTCACTGTAACAGTGATGGTGTTTCCAGCAGAGAGCGATATACCACTGAGAGAGCAATTAGCATTTGATTCTACCTGAATATATTGTTTGAAGGGAAGGCAGAAAATACTCACCTGAAGTCGTAAGCGTAATCAGGGTACCACTCATACCAAGCATCATAGGTGATTGAGGAGCCAGACTTGGTCCAATCAATACCAGTTTGCAAGATAGCGGTTCCGCAAGTGTCACCATCAATACCAACCCAGGCGGAACCTGAGCCATCCGTGGTGGGAGTTGGGACGGTGAAAGTTCTAAGTCGTTAGCTGAGTTTTGCTATTGTCATGTAGGCAGCAGAACACATACCCAGTGACACTGGTGTATCCGGTACCAATTAGAACAGCACCAGCCCAGTTGGAACTGTACTCCACGTGGCTGTCGTTCCCAAGTCGCGCAGCAGATGCTTCCTGCGCCGGGCCGGTAGATGGAATCATCGGCTTCCCTTGTCTCTGAGCTTGTGCCGCTGCCCGAGCCCTTCTCATGGCTGTGCCTGGGGCGGCAACAGCGCTACCCGCTAGCAGAAGAGCGCTGGCAATGGTAGTGAACTTCATTTTGGCTGAGTTGGACGGGTAGTAGCAAGGAAGTGATAGTTGGGAAGTCTGGGATTGAGATTGTAGTTGTTAAAATCTGCATTGGATAAACAGGAGCTCATATATACCCATAGATTCTAGAGTATGCCCGAAGAACCATCAATTCCCCAGACTACATACCTTCCTGAAACGAATAGTCTGATTGTTATCGTGGATGCAGATAAACATCTCCTCGTCATCTCACTGTCGGATGCTCTTTCCTAATTGAGTCAACGAGATTATTATTATTACACGTAATATATGATAAAGATTCTTCTTATTTAAAAGACGCTCTATAACTAATATTTTTGAACTCCTTAAGTTGCTAAAATGAGTTGGGCTATGCTGTACTATAATTAATAATAATTATAATAATATTTAAAAAAAGATTATATATAAAACTTTATTTTTATTATATAGATATCTTCACTTAAAGTTTTAAGTTATTAATATTATTAAATAAAATAATTTTAAATTAGTAGATTATAAAATTACATAATATAAAAATAATAGTTCAGACTATTTCTAGTTGTAAAATACGTTTAATTGCGCCACCTCATTTCTCTCAGCAATGTCGAAGACTGCGTCGCATAACTGTCGGAAAACCAACCCACCTTCTTCATTAACACAAGTACATCAAATGCACTATAAAACACGATCTCGCGGAACGGAGGAATCTCCCCTCGCGGGCGACTCCAATGCTCGTCAATCGCAAAGAATGTGCCTCGGGACTTCGGTCAAGGTGCTAAGTGAGGCAACCGGTGAGGAGATCGGACAACAATCTGTTTAGTCTAATAAATACCTTCCTAATTGGGGAACAAGAAACGTATTTTTTGGTGGGGTGGGACCTGGCCACATACCTGGATATTGCGATTCCAACTCCTAAGAACGGGGTTTATTAGTGGATGATGAGGATGGGTGGGGAGCAACTCTAAAGTCGTGGTAGAGATCGTTGCGGATAAGAACTTAGGGGCTAGGAGAAGGTATATGAGAGGTGGATGTACCCGGTATATCTGCAGCAGCAGGGGAACATTAGAGTTTGGTTGAAATAGGCAAGTGAGCTTTGTTACGTACGAGGTAACCATTGTGATTAGATTAAGCTAGGCATCGTTGGCGCCATGCGCAAGGCCGCCCCGCAGATCCACACGGCTCACCGCACAAGGGTCATATCTTGGTATGTGCCTACTGCAACCACCAACGAGAAATGCAACATACACTTGATATGCCTCCGAAAGCTCAGTTGAAAGATCCTATCTTAAAGAACCTGCCTAAGATAGACATTGCTCTGCGACATTTGAGGCTCCTCGACAAATGCAGTTTCATATAGGCCGATGCTATCTTCATTCACCAGCAACACAAGCTAGAAAAGGATAGCCAGGTCCAGATGAAGCTAATCAGTTGACCATTTTCCTTGACTTCAGTCTATTAGTTAACAAATTCTCGACTTATCATTTATTGATCAGTTAAATAATTAAAATATTTAGATTTTTGAGTCTGGTTTAAGGGGGATTAGATGTGTGTCGGGGCTTTTATGGCCTAACGAGCCTGGGAGCAGAAGTCTGTGCTTTACAGGGCATTTTAAGCGATTTTCAGGCTTCGCGACCCCACCTTCAGGCTGCTCAAAACTAAAGTTGCCACGATCACTTGAATGTTATAAAATAACTAGAAATAATTATAATATAGAATCTATATAATCGCGAGTTATTAAAGGCAAAGGTACTTTCTTTTAACTAGCTTTTTAAAGTTTGCGATTTTTTATTTTTCGTTTACTAGTAAAATGCGCTGTAAAGCACAGACTTCTGCTCCCAGGCTTGTAAAGATAGGGTATTAAGGCCTCAAGGTGGGGTTATAGCGCACGATCATGGGATCGTATACCTGGATTTCAGAGGCTACTTAATATATAATACTTAAATATCCACTTCTTTTAACAGCTTTTGTGTGTATATAGAGGTTAACAAAGAGGGTAAGATATCTAATAATATTTAAATATATTTTTATTTATATACTATTTATAGTATATAGTTACTTACTAGTAACTGACAAGTTTTATTAATTAGTCAGTTAGTTCAGTTTTTCTATCAGTGAATCAGTTTCAAAATATCTTCAACTGATGATTAGTTGACTAGATTATTAGCCACTCTGGCCTCGCCGAGACAGTCCTCTGCAAGCTGTCGACAATAGCTGACTCGGCACCCACCTTTGGGTACTATTTACTGGCAGAAGCGACAAGGTCTCTAAGAATGGTGCTGGTCGGTAGTGAAGTTGACATGGAGGACATGACGTCCTATGGAATATTTTCCTTCTCAATTGACCACTTCTTTCCAACCCGTCAACCCCTGACATGGTTATGATCCCTATTCACGCCTTGACTCGAGCTTCTTCAATCTGCTGCTGTAATGACGCTATATAAGTTCCAACCATTCCTGCCAGGATGAAAAATACGCCTAGGACCAGCGAAAAGAAAACCGCATATAAACTGAAAATGGTTTGAAGGGTTTTTACAGTATCCGGCGACTGCGGCTGTGGCTGCGGCAAGTTGGTTGCAACAGCCAATGCTTCTCGAAGTTGTTGCCCTCATGCAAATTTCCATTCTCGGGGAAAGGATTTCTTGGCGAAGAGGCAGAAGAGGGATCGCAGTCGGAACATTTTTGGAAGGAAGTCATGTATGAGGCTTTTTTGATGAAATTTTTATTTTGACAGAAGAGGTTGGTACATTGGCGGGTGAGGAGAACGGTGTGATTGCAGGGCGTGTGCGAGGTTACGTGGTTGTGAGACACATCGTTGTGAATATTTAATGCTCGTGGAGGAGTGGTGCTGATTTTGGACTCAACGGAGGAGTCCTCGCATTGAATTTTTGGAAGAGATTTTTCAGGTGGTAGGAATTTCGGCACGTTGGTTGCTAGATTTCATTGATGGGTAGACAAAATTCCTTTGAAAGAAAGTGAGAGTAAGTCCTTTGTTAAAGAGATGTCTTCGCTTTCGGAAGTACCTTAAGACCATCCCATAAGAGAGAATCTCTCGATATAAAATTCAAAAGTTTAACTTGTGAGCTGTCACTCGTGATTTTTATAGGAGGCATTCAAATATAGACGATGAATATGGTTTGCTCTGCTATATTTTCTAGAACTAACATACCACGACCATCACTTCGCGTCTAAACGAAAACGCCTACAAACACTTCAAAATAATAAAATGACTAATAACCATCAAGTCGATTAAAATAAATAGATGAACAGCAAGCTCTTATATAAATAAACTTATGTAATTATTTTACCTTAGCTTAGTTCACAGTTGTTTTATTCGTGAAGTGTTTTTCGTAAAATCACATGATGCGCCAGTGCGGACACGATTGAGCAAAAACATTTCGGGGGATAAAAGCAACAACGAATTATTTCTTAGCATTCGAGCAGTGTAATAGCCGATAACTTCAAATAGTTTGAAGCTCCGAAAATAACATGTTATGTTTATAAACCGTTCATATGTTGTTAAGTTCACAAAGTGGTCGTTGCCGGTTAATTGGCTCACTTGCAAATCAAGATCACTTTTTCAGGCGCATTTATTTACCTCTAGCTCATCTAAAAGCCAAACATAAAGCATCTTTGTAAGTTAGAGGTAGGATAACATAAATCTTTCTGAAACTATGTGACACCAGTTCCCAGCCGGATTTTGAACTTCACTGGGTAGCAACTGCCAACTGAACACTTAAGCTTTATCATGTGCACTCCTGACTGTCAGGAGCCGCTCTCTAAATTTCATCAAAGCATCTCCCAACTTATTAGCTCCCCATTCCTCTTTTCCTTCAGCATGTTCCGCATCGAAGCCAATTCCCCAAATTCGATCACTCGGACTCGCTTCAACAGTCACCTTATCACCTGTACCCAGCAAAACATCTTTCAACTTCGGATTCTGGCTGAACTTCAGATAGTTTCCTTGCTCCACAATCGCATCACAGGAACCGTCCCATTTGGCCTGATTGAATGGTCTGGAACAGGATATCAGCTGCCAGAACGAGAGCCAAGCCAACAAATTTTGCAAACAAACATAGAGCGTAAACAAAATATCAGAAATGAAACATACCCAGCTTGTCTTCCAAGAGTTTTTGCCTCCCCAGGCGTCTCAGCAGCGAGAATTTTATCAGCTACGTCTTTGTCGCCGAAAAGGATTGCCTTCCGGTACATCATGTAATGCTTACTCGTGGGAAAGCTCGGAGATCCTGCCAGGTCTTTGTCGACGAAGGGACTTGGATACCATTGTTGAAACACACTTCTAGATCTGGGCTCTCATATCCGAAGAAATAAATATGCGTGCTCGTCCGTTTGACTGGTGGTGTTTTCGTCCATGTTTGGAACTGATGAAGCCATGGTGATCTGACCAACAAACTACCAGGAATGAAGAGGATGACGAAATATAAATATTGTACAGTGATTTCCAATTAAACATTGGGGAAGGTGCAGTAGGAGACATTTGCCACTTCCCCGCGGGGTCAAACTACCCCCTATTCGGCCAAGCGCAGGCTTCCCAAGACAGGACGACTTTCGCTCATAGTCGTCCTCGGACCTCATAAACTTCGTCATCCCTGATGAAACACATCGCAGTATTTGAAAGCGCAATGATTGAAAAAGAGCATTTTCTTTAACCCTAGTTTTCCATGGTATCCTGGTACGGCCATAATTTCTCAGCGAGTAGCCTGTCCTCGTTATCAGCAGCCTCGATAAAGGCATCTCTCATCCGCGATAATTCAGTCCGTATTTTATTAAATCCAGCTGATTCTATCGACCCATTTGGAGGCAATCCCCAATTGTTTCGGAAGAGAGTTAATATTTCGCTAACGTGGCCCCTATTTTCTTCCTCGTGCGTATGGAGAGCAATTTCTTTCTCGCTGAGCCTTACCGGACATGCACTAGAGTCCGGACAAAGATCTTCCCACCCATTTACAATCCTGACCAGCGCTCGTCGAAGGAAAAAAACATCACGATCTTTCCATACACTCTGGGCAATACGGGTTGGTTGTGTTCGTACTTCTTCGTGTAGCTGTAAGGCGACCCAATGTCTTCGGTTTTTGTTATGCGTAATTGCAAGGTAATATTTATGGAGACACTCGCTCCTGATGAGATTGTCAATCTTTTCCTTCTCGTCCTGTTCCAGGCTGTGATAATTCTCTGGACATTTAGGCCAGAGAGTCATGTCATCAGACACTGGCCCTTGATGCTTAAACATTGTTGCGACGCCACACTGGTAAAAGAATGGGAGAACTGCAGCTGATTGCCAGTCGATTACGCGGGTAATTTGCTTTGCTTCGGCGTCGACGAATACATTGTCAAGGTGGAGGTCTAGATGCCAAAGTGTTGGCGAGTGCGTATCATCAGGAGATTGAGGAGGCACCATGGCCTGAGCCAGCAGAAGATACCGATCCAAGAAGACCAACATTTCGTCGGGCGACTCGGGTTCCGTAAGGGAGCGAGCGTAATTCATACGTAGACGAGCATGGGCTTTAATGAATTTAGTTTCGTTTTTGGTTATTGTTTCAACAAACCCTTGTGGTCCCTCATCTGCCCGTTGTTAGACCAAGACAAGTCGGAATGCATTGATCAAGACTTACATGGTCCACGATTAATATCCATGCCGGCCTTTTCGCCGCACCACAGCCCCCTTTCGACGAGTGGCCCCAGAGTGAAACGCTCAAGTATTGATGAGCATAGCGGTAACTGGTCACTAATGCGTCACTATTTGGAATATCCTTTCTGAAATAGACGCGGCCGGATTTCGTGAACTTCGTAGATGCAAGTTTCCGCTCAATCTCCACGACTTGCTCTATGATGGTGAATCTGTCCTTTATTGACCATCCATCCCAGTCTTGCCAGAGCCTGCCGAGTGGCTTGCCTGGGGCATTTTCCTCGAGAATATACTCTGCTCCAACTGGATTGTTTCGATCGGCAGATCAGGCAATTATACGAGGAGTGGGAATATTCAATATGTCGCGCAGCTAACAGCATTACCGTCAGTTTCCGTTCTTGGGCTTAAGCTGAGCACTCACGAATTCACGAGTGGCAACTCCAGATGCTGTTGTATAAAAAGAAGGCCCTGCACACGGATTCGGGAGCTTTGCAAAAACTTCCGCACTGTTATCCATTGTGAGCAGATAGGCCTTGTTGTTCAACCCCTCTTTACACTTGAGTACTTTAGTGCCTGCAATCCGAGTTAGTCACGAGGCTAATGAGAAGAAGGTATTGAAAGATCGTACAATACCGGGCACCTTAAGTAGAGATCGCTGCAACTGCAGCTTCTAAGAACCTTTGGAGGTCAAACTTAAGATACCTTTCTGATAGATGGCGCGACTCATTGTATGTATGTTTGATCAGCGTTCACTTAAGTAGAATGAGCAATAAACGGACACCCAGCGATACGTTGTGTATCTGTAGAGCTCCTCAGAAATATTCTCCACTATAAAAAATTAAAATGAGAAACAAAATTTCAAGACAGGTATTCTGTGCATACCCATCCCATCATTTCCCACCGCGCTTAGGAGAGGCATTGCCAAGGCGTGGCTTGTACTCTGCATGTGTATGGTAGTTATATTTATTTTTGTCGCCATGGTTGCAGGTCGGAAATACTGGTGAGCAGTAGGTCTTTGTACAGTGGGCCAGCAAAACAGTAGATAAAACTGTAAGAAAGGAGGCATTATTTCTGTTTTATGTCTCGAGTCGCACTGGAACTTGGAGGTAGAAAAAGCTGAGATATTGGGGAGGATGGTTCGGGATTGGGATGTGACGCGCGCTAAGATATGTTACAACCTAAGCGAAACAATCCCAAGTTGTTCTTGCCCTTTGCACATTTTCTGGAGGGGTCATCGTACATAGAACCAGCATTCAGTTGTCAACTTCCTAGCTTTGTGGGTAACCCCGCGCGCTGTCCGGCTTCGCGTCATGCCTGCCACACTGCAGTTTCATTCAAGGCAAATTTATTCCATTCCGCATATATAGCATATCACAAATTTCAATTCTGCTTTGTCTCCCTCGAATCAATGATGCGGTCAACCTCCTCATCGCGAACATTCTCTCTATTCGCCATCTTGTCTTCGCTAGGTTGAAGATCAACACCAGGCCCCTCGGTGGTATACCTCTCAATATCACTCTCCTTTGTCTCGAATGCTTGTCGTACCTATCATGGCCTTTGCTCAGTGGCTCATTGGCACCGTAATGTAGACGTTTGCTTTCGATTGCCGCTGGCAATTGATCTCTGCATTAACTAAATGTTAGCACTCAGGGTTCAACAGTTTTTTAAAAGAGTGGAGAAAAACACACCCAGTGCCAGTCTCAACCTCCCCTCCTGCACCAATATCTTGCACACTACGAGGGATGTGTGTAGGGTTGCTTGCAGCATCTGCGAGAGCACTGCGATTGGCATTTGCCTGGCCCTCACCTTCTCCGGGTCGTGGCACGGAGGGAATGATACGCATCTTTCCTGCGTCATTGGGAATTGAGGTACCGTCTTTGGCCATGTCAAAGAGGTCACCTCCTTGGTGGGGATCGGTGGGTGCCATTTTCGCTGTTATTCGAGCAGATAGTGTTTGTTGGTCTTGATTTTGTGCTGCAAAGTTGTTGTCAGTGATAGAGGTGTTAGTGAGGGACAGTAAAGCTGCCATTGATCCCTCTGGATCAAGAGGGGTAGTGAGGTCAGCAATTTACAGCTGTCGTCATATGTTGGAGCTGTGCTGTAGAGTTGAGCTCGCCTCCCGAAAGTCATGAAGTCAGCAGCAGGCTCCTATTTAGGACAAGCGCGGTCTCGCCAAAATTTGAGGTACACGTGATCATCGGCTCGGCTGAAGCCCCTGATCACCACAAAAAATCATGCAAGCCTGAGCAAGCTTTTCAATTGAAACAACTGCTAGACTCAACTTGTTACACCTCCACCAACGAATGGCAATTGCCTCAAACGCCCATTTTTCCAGAACATAACCATCCATGAAAGCATAAACAGCAGAGGGTGACTGGACACGCTGTTAGGAAGTTGAGTTCCAGGGAAAGACAAACGACAAAATTGTCAAAATCTTGGCTTCCCCAGTCTCCGCAATCCAGCTCGACCGTTCTCAGGAGGCTGAACTAAGCTTTCCGTGAGCCCGGAGAATGCGTCCAAATCCAGATCGTTCTTGAGCCTTACTCCTTTTCCGGTGTCCGGCCACCCCCTGAAGATCAACATTTCAGCCCAGGAAGTGTCACCGTCCGATTTCATTCGGTATCCGAAAAAAGAACTCTGCTTGATTGGGATGCCTTCGGGGATCGCCATCTACGTCCGTGCTCCTACGCTCATTGGCGCTCGATTGTTTCTCTGTTTCAGCTTGTAGCAAATCTGTGTTAATTCCAAGCAACCCAAAGCTCATGGTCACTAGTCATGTCACCAGTCAGGCCCAGAAACCGCGCAACTTCAAAGCATGACAGGCTCGCTTCCTGTCAGGTCCCAGGCCCACATCTGACACTGGATTTTGGTTTAGCCTTGAACGATCAGCGCGGCAACTTATGCCGTGGGGTTCTCCGTCGCCAGAGATTGAGCACTTTGCTACCCATGTAAAACATTGGCGGCATGTTGCTTGCCGTGGCTGCAAGCCATCTCCTATCCAGGTGGATGTATATTCTGGAGTGTTTTTCCCTTATTTCCACAATCGTCTCCACCAATCTCCTCTTTTATCATCTATTGGATTTTCTGTTATTTTATCTTCTTCTTCTGCCATGTTCCCATGAAAATTTATTCTTAGCCTCTTTTGTGGATTTCTAGTTCTACGATTTGACTGGTGCAAATCAACAATTTTAATAGTTGAATGCTGAGCAGTCTATTCAATTCCCGGATTCCGTTTTCTTAAGACACGAGCCACCCTCCCGAAATAACGACCGAGCGAAGACAACATGACTCCAGACTACAAATCGAAAGCACCATGGGGGATGATTGAAGAAAATGTTCCCTCTCACAAGGAGTACACCATGTACCTCAACTCCGGAAAACACATATTCCAACGCACGATGTTCAGTCTACTACCTAGCTTCGTCCAACGGCGGATACGGCCCTTGTCGACAAAACCGCAGAGACTGCATCCGACTTCATATCTCGATGGCCTCCGAGGGGTAGCATCGTTCATTGTGTTTATGGGGCATTATACGGAGGAGAATCTGGGATGGTATACGGAACCATATGGATTATACGAAGATGGAGCACGATCATCACTTCTTCAACTACCTTTCGTTCGAGTCATATATTCAGCACGACCTATGGTACATATTTTCTTCATCATATCTGGATATGTACTGGCCTACAAGCCCATTATGCAAATACATTCTCAACAATACTCGGCACTTGCCAACACACTATCATCCTCAGTCTTCCGAAGGGCTCTACGCCTCTTTCTACCATCGTTCGTCACTTTGCTGTTCATGGCATTAGCAGTATATTCTGGACTCTCCGAAGATCGATATGCAGGACAATTTTTCGAGCTTTCAGGACAACTACAACACTGGTGGGATACCTGCTGGGAACTCCTCAAAGCAACATGGGAAATCAACGACCTGAGCTACCCACAACCAGTCTACAACCCTGCGTTGTGGACCATACCCGTTGAATTTGCACAATCCCTCCTGCTTTTCATCATTCTTCTCGGCCTCGCCCGTTGCCAATCGAACATCCGCATCTTCCTCCTCGCCGGTATAATGGCCTTCTGCTTCTACGGCGGACAACTCTACTCAGTTGAATTCCTCGGCGGCATGTTCATCGCCGAAGTCACACTTTTAAACGGCCACTTTCTTTCTTCACCTAGCTCCTCGCCTGCTCTCCTCCCAAAATACTCCCTCGAAGACACACTCGCCAGTAGCCCTAAAAAACACAGCTGCGGACCCTCCCTTCGCCAAAAAGCAACACAAGTTTTCTGGTTTCTAAACCTCTCCTCAGGCCTCTTCATCGCCTCCTGGACCAACAACCACGTCGACGAAGTCTTCGGGCTCCGTTTCCTGGACGCACACACACCCACACCCTACACCGGGCAAAAAGTCTGGTTCTGCCTGGGCGCCTTCCAAATCGTCGGAGCCTGCACACAGCTTAAATACTTGCAGCGGATTTTCGAGACAAATATTGCGCAGTATCTGGGTAGCATCAGCTATGCGCTGTATTTGACGCA
>JAAMPI010001345.1:0-15698 GCA_013054445.1 Cudoniella acicularis
CTACAACACGGCATTCGTGGCTTTTCCTGGCCACCTTGTTCACCTGATCTAAACCCGATTGAGAAGGTCTGGCGATGGATGAAAGAAGAGCTAAAGAAATTGCCGTATGTACCGAAAAACAGAGAGGATATGTGTAGGGAGCTTCAAAAGCTCTAGGATCAGGTAGATCCACGTGACTTTCGGCACTATACCGAGCAATTGACGTGTAAAATCGAGGATGTGATTGAGGTGCGCGGATTAGCTACTATTAATTGATTCGAATTCCGAACTTCCGATTAAAATAATATGAATTGTAATTATAGTGAGTTTTAGAAGCAAGGGGGTCATTTTCATGGTTCTCGCTTAAGTGGGCCGCTGGTGGTGGCCCCTACTCTTACATTAAAAACTTAATATCTTAAAATTTATGAGTAATTGAAGTCTATGAAAGCCATTACTATAATTTTTTGAAATAGTTTGCCCTTGTTCAAGTGGTAGTTAGGGCACTTGCTGTTCTGTCGTTATTTTCCATTTCAAAATAATTTCAAGAAGCAGCCTTGACACCTTCATTTTCTCAACTCATATCTTGGCGATGTTGTCAGCAATTGTTTGCATATGTAATTTAAAAGCCAGCAGTCTGGCAGCAAATTACTCCCCCTGTTGAGTCCTGAATGTCAGCAAGTCTGCAAGTGGGACTCTTCGGCTATGCCTTTATCTTCGCCGATTACGGTTAATGGTTGCAACCCAGTTTACAGGAGACAGCAAATCAGAGCCTTTCATCTGTATTTATATTAAACACTGAATCTTCATGGCGTGGAATAAATTAAGTGCGGAAGAATCACTCTGGAGACTTCGGCAATTACCCCGGAAACTACACGATCCCGGATTGAGCCTGCAAGCTGATTAAAGACCCAACCAATGTCAACCGGACAAATATCTTCACATGCAGCCTGTAGAAATAAGTCGGAAATACAACTAAACCTCTGGAAATCATATCTTGTCTGCTCACAGCCCATGAATTTCTGAATTTCTAGTTGTACTTTTCTACAAAACCTCGACTGAGAATATTCAACTATCAATCATCATATTTGTTGTGGAGTTTGTCTAAAACAAATGTTGACCGAAGGGAAAGAAACCGTTGGGACGCACTGGAAATGCATTCTAGCCTGTTCACTGGTCTCCTTTTGTCCATTTCAATGTGGCTTCGACTCTGGCATCATCAGTGGCCTTCAAGCCATGCCAGGATTTTTACAGGTACATATCACTTGGTGGACTTTCCAATTCAGCACTAACAACCCCACAAGACTTTTGGACATGAAGACCCGGAATCTCCCATCGGTTACAATATATCGCCTACGAGGCAACAACTTATCTCCTCTCTCATGATCCTCGGGGCCTGTGTCAGCGCTGGCTTAGCAGGCAAGCCAATAACCTGAAAAAGCAACTCCGACCGCTCATAACTTATTATGCTTGCAGGTGTAATCTCTAAATTCATCGGACCTAGAGCAGCGCTTCTGGTTTCATGCGTCGTTGCTATTACTGCTAATATTATCATGATGACTACCACAAATATTGGAGGGCTCTATGTCGGACGACTACTCGTTGGAGCTTCGAATGGGCTTTATACAACGTTTGCGCAAGTCTATATTCAAGTATTCATCCTAGCACCAACTCTACATTCTTGCGCGGGAAATATCTAAAAACTGGGTTTAGGAATGCTCTCCCCCTCGATACAGAGGACTTTTAATCGGATTATATTCAACATGGGCATCAGCAGGTAATTCACCGTCTCCCTTTTGCATTGAAAGTCTTCACGTCTGTCTTCTAATCACAACAATAGGCATACTTGTAGGAAGCATCGTGGACAATTATACCAAAGCGCTCCCAGGAATTCACGCCTATCTCATACCTCTCGGAATTGTCTATATCATCCCAGGGTTCCTCTCAATCAGCCTCTTCCTCATCCCCGAATCCCCACGCTGGCTACTACAACACGAAAAAGCGGCAAAAGCACGCAAATCCGTGGAATGGCTGAATCCCTACCCAGAGCTTGTTAACCAAGAAATTTCTATTATACAAGCTACTCTTGATTCCGAGAGCAACCTTGCGCAAAGCACCGAAATCGTGGACATGTGGAAGAATCCTGTCGATCGGAGACGGACACTGCTTTCGGTAGGGGCTGTGACATTGCTTGCGGCAACGGGATCAATGTATATGTTGAGTATGAGTCTTATTTAACACCCCTTATTTCAATTGCTAATAAGTGATGAAAAGTGTATTCAACCTACTTCTTTGAAATGGCGAAGATCGGGTCCCCATTTGAGAACACTTGTATCTACACCGGCATTGGCGTCCTCGCCACAATCATTAATAACATGGTAATAACTCGATTCGGTCGCCGACGCGTAATGCTCATGACTGGAATGGTTTGCTGCGGAATATGCCAACTTGTTCTCGCCTCTACGTACACGGCGTCGCCTGGGACAACCACCACCGGGAAAGTACGTTCTCCTGAAAATCCAGTTCACTTTCCATGGACTAATTTTAACCCCAATAATGCAGGTAATAGTAGCATTTGCTGTCCTCCAAATTGTGAGCTTCAATGGCATGCTCTCAACTTATGCCCTGCTATGCGGTGGCGAATTTCCCTCCCAAAGACTCCGTTCCTATACCCTTGGTATCGCGTCCTGCGTTACATTCCTCGGTGCTTGGTTGACAACGTTCACGGCTCCGTATTTTATTAATCCTGATGCTTTGAATTGGGGTAAGTCTTCTCATAGAACTCTCTCCTCGTTTAATACATGAAAGAAACGAAGCTGATGAAGTGAACACAGGTCCAAAATATGGATATATCTGGTTTCCAATTTGCCTCGTTGGGGCGGCATGGGCATGGCTTTATCTTCCCGAGGTGAAAGGGAGAAGTTTCGAAGAGATTGATGAGATGGTAATTACTCTCCAAAACCCTTTCTCCATTCATTGTTCTTTTATTTGGAGATGGTATTCAACTGACATTTGTGGGTAAATGAATAGTTTGAGGCCCATGTACCATCCCGGAAGTTTAGAGGTTACCGATGTGTTGGAATCGCTAGCGTCGCTCTTGTGGGGGAGGAAGAGAAAACGAAGGATGAGGCCCAAGTTAGTCATGAGGAAGTCGGAAGTTGTGAGGAGAAAATTGTTGGTTAGATCGTCGACATCTGCTGCGCGCCTTCCGTTGGCATAGACGCTTAAAATGAATGCATTAGTGCAAAGAGCATAAAGTAGAGCCAAAATGAAATTTCTACTTTATGAACTTAGTAGTTATTTTACTGCTTTGAAGTGCTGCATGTAATTTCGCGACGTGGGTAGCAGAGTAATGCCGAGCTCACAAGGGTTCGATCGCTAAATCCCAGGGACCAATTCACTGTAAATTAGCGTACAGCTGCCTAATTGTCACATTACAACCTCATGACAACAAAAATGACAAAGCTATTCGGTTTCACGACTAAGATAAATGATTTTACAAAACTATATTTGGAAATTTTTTTTAGTGGAGTAACGGTCTTAGAAGCAAGTAAAAGATTGATAATTGACTGCTGTTGAGATTCTTCAAATAGGCTGTGAGGGGATCTCTCCTGGACAGAGTAGCTGTAAAATAATATAATTGAGGGGCCAATGTTTACTTAATGTCCCGTTGCTATTTAATTGTATAGGAGTTTCTTCAATTTGGTAGTAATTATTTTGAAGTGTTTCCTAGATCTTTCAGGACACGGTGAGGGAATATTGAATTACATGTAGAAAATGAGATATTTAGTTTCAAAAGTACTTATTTAGTGTTTAATCTGAAAAAAGAACGGAGTCATTTAACAACACTGGTTCATTTTTGATTTAAATCGCAAATCGCAAAGTCTAATCATTAAATTCGGTGAGCAGTCCTCAGAATGGAAACGTCTCCAAAATACTTGAAGTTAAAAACAACAAAAATCTCCGCAATATCTTATGGACTACAAATCTCAAAGATCGTTCTACCTTTTCAACGCCTCTACCGCACTAACTTTCAATCCATCTCTCCAAAATCCCTCAACTAAAGGCTTTCTTCCCCTCTTTCCCTCCTTCGGTAACTCATTCAAAAATCGCCACCTCACAGCCTCTTTCCACCCCTTCTCCTTCCACGCATTAACATTGTCCCCTTTCCCGTCATTCAAAAGTGGTAAAACCTCAAATAACCCCGGGTCATGCGCTAAACACACAAATACGTCCTCAGAAGCGTCAAATTCCTTCATGCTGCTGATACTTATGTCTGCAGTATCTGGATCTACATATGCGCTTCCAGGAGCGCGACTCGCTGTGTAATAACTCTGTGTTCGTTTTTCTTCTTCTGTGTGACCTGAATGGCAGTCTGTGAATAGTTCACAGGGACATGGACTTGGAAAGTGAGAATCGAGTCCGAATCTTGCGGGAGAAAGGGTTTCGGGAAGGGGAATGTAAGGAGAAGGTCTAAGACTGCCGGGGAAGTGACAGGTATCTGCTCCTAGAAGCATAAATGTTGTCGGTGTGGTTCGCGCGAGACCACATATGTGGCCGATGGCGTGGCCGGGAACATCAAGGAGGTAGAACGATCCGTCTTGAAAGTAATCGTAGGCATTAAATTTGCCAATTTTGAAGGAGGTGTCAAAGGATATTTCTTTCATTTCACGACCACTGTTTCGCGTTAATAAATTATTGATAAGAGTTCGAATACTAATTTAGAGATTTAAACTTACGAGTAGTCACTTTCCAGTAGTGTAGAATTCGGATTTGAGGGGTAACCTGGGAGTAAACTTTCTTTGAAGCCGGGTCCGACTATGATGTTAACGGAAGCCGGGAATTTGGACATATCTCCAACATGGTCGAAATGCCAGTGACTGGGGTAAAAATGTTAGCAAATTACTTTTGAGAACTATTTCCAAACTTGGCTCTAGAAAGATTACCTCCAGATTACACTTTCTAGTGCATTCAAATCAACCCCCGCAGTCTCCAGAACTTCATGCACACCAGCATCACACCTCAACCCCTTCACATTAACACCCTTCTCAAATCTAGTTCTCACCACAGGCGAATAATTCCAGTAATCTTTCCGGCCTCCGGCATCAAACAGAATTTGTTTCCCCGTCTCCTGATTGGTGATGAGAAAGCCTATCGTGGGACAATTATATATTTCATGGCCGGGAATGATTGGGTTAAGAAAGTTTTCGGATCTGACATAAAGGCAAAGGGTGGTATCTATGGCTTGGACTGTGACTAGGGAGGACGACGAGGGAAGGGAAAGGGGGGGCGCTGGTTTGGAGGTTATGCTTGGCATGGTAACCCCGAGTGGTGAAGCTATTCAGAAAATAACAGTCAAAAGATTTTCCGGGCCATAAGCATTTGATGTCGTCAATCCAGCAAGAAAATGATCCTTAACTCATCAAAATATAAAAATCACGAAAACGAAGTTGCATTATCAAAGAGAGAGTCGGCTGCGAGGTACAGAACAGGCATACCCCACTTTCAATTCAAGCAATATGGTTGTGATGCTCTATTATCTTAAAACCGACGCGATTCACGGAAATACCAGATTCGAGGCATCGAGAATGAAAAGCGCGATTTCCTAGTCGGCTACGTGTACCCGACCCCACTTTAATATACAACAAGACAAGTGCACCCGTAGCTTCGAGATAAGAAGGCACTAGTGGAGCTGCCTGAACCCTGTATTCCGATATCTTGGGGCCATCAAAACAGGATAATCCTTGCAATTCTGGCCAAGAGATAAGACAATGGGAAAGAGCTTCCAGATCAACCAAACATGGAAGAATAGACGAGAGGCAAGTCGTTTCGAGGAAAAGGGGTCGTTCGCTTATATTAAAAGGGGTAGCTACGATAAGCCTGAACCCACTTTCATCGGCTCTCCGCATTTCATTCTTGCTTTCGGGTTCGTTCGTCCCGCCATCTACCACCAATTTCAAGGGGTTTTACAAATCCTTGTTGGATGAATATAGCAGAAATGCACCCCTACAATCTGACTTCGAACTTTAAACTTTCATCTTTAAAGCGTTTTTTTTGAGCCATGAATACCCCGCTGGAAACGCAGTTATTTATCAATAACGAGGTAATGAATATACAGCCTTCACATCGTGAAAGGTCTTTTGCTGAAATTATTTTGATAGTTTGTCCCTGCTTCAACTAAAGAGACTTTTGACCTATTTTCACCTCATAACGGTAAACTCGTTGCTAAAGGTATGCAGAATGATACAAACCCTTCCTCGAATCCTGTCTCTTTGAATGTTGTTAATATAAACTTTCCATAGTCGCTGAGTCCTCAGTCGACGACGTGAACACCGCTGTAGCCTGTGCACAAGCAGCCTTCGCCTCATAGAGCGCCCTCTCCCCCCACGAACGCGGCAAACCCCTCAAAGCAATGGCTGCCAAAATCCTCGAATCTAAACCTGAACTCGCACACCTCGAAGCTCGCTCAGTAGGGAAACCTGTTTATGATTTCTTCGATGGCGATTATGCTGCTGTGCACTTCAACTATTTTGGCGAGGCGGGCTACGCACAAGGACACACGAGTTTAAACACACCTGGGTTTCTGAACATGAGTTTGAGACAGCCTTTTGGTGTTGTAGGAATTATCATCCAGTGTAAGTTAATAGGGCCTTTGTTCTTACACTTTCCCACCTCACTTTGTTTATCATTTCTCCTGAACCCTTCCCGGAACCTTCCTAATCCAGCGAAATTTATCCTGAGGCTTTCCTAGAGAGGCAAAAACTAACTCCCCAGTCTCCTAGGGAATACTCCGTTGGTATTTTTCAGTAAGAAAGTTGCTCCTGCTGTGGCGGCAGGGAATACGGTTGTTTTGAAGAGTAGTGAGAAAGCTCCTCTTACAGTACGATTTTTTCCTCCTTTTGAAACTAAATACGAGGGAGAATATGGACTGACTGCGACTTACTCTAGTCTTGGAAGGTCGCTCAATGGATCGCCGAATGCGGGTTTCCCCTAGGAGTAATCAACGTTCTCCCTGGACACGGACACATTTCGGGCTCCGCTATGTCCTTACGTACATCTGTTCCCGCTCTCTCCTTCACCGGACGCACACGCATAGGCCGTGCCATCCAAATTGCATCAGCGCAATCCAACCTCAAGAAAGTCGTCTTTGAACTGAGTAAGAAAGGGCCTGCGTTGGTTTTTGAAGATGCCGACTTGGATGAAGCAGTGAAGGGGACAGAACACAGTATTTATTGGAACAGTGGGCAGACCAGCATGGCGAACAGCAGGGTCTATGTGCGTGAGAATATCAAGGAAAAATTTCTGGAAGCTTTCGTGAAGAAGGCGAAAGAGAGGAAAATGGGCGATCCAACTGAGCTCTGTACTAATCATGGTCCATAAGCTGATAAGGTGCAGTATGAAACTGTGCTGCGGTATATTGATATTGGGAAAGAGAGTGGGAGGGTTGTTTTGAGTGCAGAGGAGAACGCAACGGTTAAGAAAGAGGAGCAGAACATTATAGTGCATCCCGTTATTTTCGTGGATCAGCCGGAGCACAGTAGGATTATGAAAGAAGAAATTTTTGGCCCGGGAGTTGTCATCAACACTTTCAAGACAGAGGAGGAAGTTATTTCGAAAGCTAACGACACTGAATTCGGACTTTATGCAGCTCTGTATACGAAGGATTTAGAGCGAGCGTTGAGGGTGGGCAAGAAATTGGAAAGCGGAATGATAGGAGTCAACTGTGCGAGCCCGACAGGAAGTTGGGATTTGCCTTTTGGGGGTTGGAAGGGAAGTGGAACGGGAAGAGAGAGTTTGTTGGAGAGCATGGATCACTTTTTGGAGCAGAAGAGTATATATATCAAGGTTCCAGGGATTAGGGGTTGAATGTATTTTATTAATTCATTCACGAGAAATTATACTTGACTCAGAGGATTCAAGAATAGCCTTTTTTTTTTCAAAATAGGACCATAAGGCGGTTCAAAAGTGACACCCGTGTGGATACGCGAGTAGCGACCTTCAGCGTGCTCGCCAGCTAAAATAACAGCGCATACTCGCTAAGCTACAGCGCACGACAGCGACATGTGCGGGGTAATGTAGCGGCCACAGGCTCTATAGTTTAAATAGCGGTTTCTCAGCGAGTGTTGCTAATTTATTAACTGGGAGGAGTCGTAATCTCCGTTTATGAAATTAAGAACTGTAATACCGGCGACTTCTTCTCAGCATTTTGTGATTAAATTATAGCCGTGAGCTATTTATTTCGTTCTAAACAGTCAAAAGTGGTCACACGTCTTCATTAAGCATCTACTATTCGACTTTAAATCCAGTTAATGATCTTTAAGTATTGAAAGTTCATATATCATAACCGTAAAGGTTTGGTAGACCTATCCAGAGAAACATAAAATATATTGGTCTTTGAAGTTCTCCCTTATATACTAGCCTTTAGGAAAGGTTTTCTGCAATTTATCATTGATGGCTACATTAAGTGGGGCATAGTGAATCATAGCCTCTACTTCGATCGAATCAAACAATTGAGTAATTTGTTGAATTCTAAACTCGATAAAAGAAATAACTTTAAATAGGAATCTAAAAAGAATAACATGGTGCTAAGGGAGGTAGTAGAGCAATACATTTCTTTTCAGTACCTTAGACTAGGAGTCTAGGAATAAATAAACATCTCTAGGAAGAAAATACGGCTTCCAGAATGCTCCTTTATCTTAGAAGTAAGATCTTACCAGTTCCACAATCGATCTCCCGATTCTCCCCCCTACTCACCATTCTCAAACTTCAACCCAGAATTCATCCTCACAACTCCATACATGCCAGCAATATCTCCCTTGTCTCCTCCCCGGCTATATTCGCCAACCGCTCTCAAATACCTCATCACCGTCTCGGCATTCTTAATCTTCGTCCCCGAAGCCTCCACAAGATGCAAAGCATGAGCCGTATCCTTTATACCCATAGCCACCGAACCCAATGGCTCCTCCCTCCAATAGGTCCCACTTAACATCCGGTCCGCATAACTCGCATACGCGTCCCCAAACATAACATCTACCCATTTTTTCATAGCTTCCGTACCAACCTCTGTTTTCTCAGCTAAAGTAAATACTTCGGCAAGCTGGCAAGCCATGTTCATGATGCAGGTGTTGCCGACGATTTTCAGCTTGAGCGCCGTACCGCATGGCTTATCCTCAAAGGAAATTTCGGCACGCCCAATAACGCCTGTCAAATAAGGCCTCACTCTCTCGATAGCGGACTTGGGGCCGGCTGGGATACAAAGCAGTTGGCCTGTGGCAGCGGCTGCTGGGGGCCCAACAACAGGGCAGGACACGAATGAGGCACCGACATCTGTTACAAGGCTGGCAACTTTATCTGCTGTGTCAGGGTCGATAGTCTCACAGCTGACGAACATCTTGTCCTTGATATTACCGGAAGTGATGATAGCGCAGTAGGTTTCTTCGACTGTTGCGTCGTTGCTTAGGCACGAGAAAATGATATCTGCTTGAGCTACTGCTTCGAGGAGTGATTGCATTGCTTGCACCTTTCCCGGTAACTCTCTGGCGAGTTGATCAGATCGGGAACTGGTGCGGTTGTAGACGAGGAGGGGCTTGTCCAGCGGCCCTTTTTCAACGAGCATTTTGCATGCTCCCTGCTGAGGTTAGCTAGTTGTCTATAGAAACAAGGGTTTCCACTTACACGTCCAATATTACCAAGTCCAATCCATAGTAATTGAGGAGCCATTATGTAGAGATCTGTGCTGAAAATATCCAGTCTTAAAAAGACGTTTAGTAATTTGTTTCTTGAATGGTACTGAGAATTATCAAGTATACAAATATATATGGCGCATATATAAGTTGCTAGCGCGATTATCGCGATCCGAAGTCGCCCTTTCGGCTTAAAGCTTACTCCGAGGCTTTCATCTGCAGTGCATATCGCTTCTCGCTTCAATATTTCCGTGCCGATTTATCCATTCGAGTAAAGCCCCCCCTCAATGGCCACCCCTTTTACACCAAAAACAGCGATTTTTAGATATTTATAACTTTATGAAAGCTTAATATAATTACGTAAAACTGAAAATATAAGTTATTTATATATAAGGCATTAAATATAAAAAATATATAAAATCCTACCTTATAGATTGGTATATACTTAACCTTTAAAAGTTAATTATATACTGATTTATAAGCTAAAAAAAATTATATTTTTTATATTAAGTAATCTATATATAAATAACTTATATTTTAAGTTTTATGTAATTATATTAAGCTTTTATAAAGTTATAAATATCTAAAAATCGCTGTTTTTAGTGTAAAAGGGGTGGTCACTGGGGGGGGGGAGGGACTTAGTGGTCTGAGCGACCCAACTACCAAAAACACTTGAAAGAAAGCACGTTATATTAAACTCGGGTACTTTTCATACTAAAATATTATAACTCATTGCATCCTCTCTATTATCGTCGACATTTAAATTCAATTCTTGATTTGATATTATTGAATTATTTTGAAGTGTTGTAGATGCCTAAGTCGCACGGACCACTAGACGAATTATGATGAAAAGAATCTGTCCTCAGAGGAGCAATTTGACTAAGGTTTCACAATCACCTTAATTTAGTGGCCTGGCAGCTTTTAGTCTTGCCTCCTAGGCTTCTGCCAATTTATTATTTTTATTGTCCCTTAAAGGGGAATGTGTCATCGCATGTACTCTTCTACCTCTGAGACATGCTGAAATCGGGGAGAATTTCTCTCAAGAGCATTATGAACTAGGAATTCTGACGGCTTTGGCCAAAGACTGTAGTTTAGCTAGTGACGGAGAAATCCGAAAAATTCCAAGGCATGACCTATTAACGGGCTTTAAAATCGCGTTTCTCATCGGAGCACTGGTTTTCTCTGCCAATCAATTTTACTACTAGGCAAATGACAATATTGGTAGATAGTAGAGTGAAAAGTGCATATTGGTTTGTCTCCACAAATATATAACTTAAAATTTTTTGATGCTAGATTGATGCCACTTGGCTCACACTGAAAAAAGGCATGATGGCCTCCAGAAAATTCTACCTCTTTAAACCGATTATGCCTGTAGTCTGGACTGTCAGATTTCAATAGTGAACTAAAAGAGAGCCCACCTCTAGAGCTATAAATATTGTGAATAATTATATTTTGGCGGGTCTCTCTCCTTGGTTGGGTTATTGCCCCATATGCCAGGGGAAAGTACGGACCATGCGGAAACCTGCTGGGTGCCTGCCTTTTTTTCTGTTCTGAATATCTCGGGTACTGTGGGTGCTTGCCCTTTCGCGAACGCCTCCCCATTTAAGCGCCTGTTTTACTGTGAGTCTATGAGTGAGTCTCCTTGAGCGCTTTCCTCGGGCGAAGTGGTGTCCTATTGTAGATGCATCTCCTGTCCTCAGCACTTCTCCTCGTGTGATTCCCTCTCGTCAATTGAAAGCTACGTACCTTCACATCTGAGTTCCCCGAGAGTCCTCTCCCAAAAATACATTTCCCAGGCTCGAATTTTCCCGCCTAAGCCCTCAGAGCAAGTGACCTGCAAAACCGCACCAACCTTCTAGTCCCTGATGGCGTGCCAGTATATCACGCTTTCCTCGAGCTCTGGACACGCTTGCGGCCGCCCCTACCTTCAAAATTCTTTCTCCATCTCTTTTTTTTTTTTCTTGCAATAATCCTCTGCGTTCAAAACTAACTGCCTTTCGTTTTTCTTTCGACTTTTGCAAAGCTATCGAAAATGCCTAAAAGCACTTTTCAGTATGAACATACCTTCAAAATGGCCACTGAAGAAGAGTTTTATCAGATGCATGGTTACCCGTAAGATTCACCAAATCCACATTACCTCGCAGATAATTAATCAATTTTAAGGCCTCCCCCACCTCCACAACCGCATTGGGACATGCGCTACCTGCCACCAGCGCAAGCAGGCCCCGCGCCCCCTGCAGGATATGCCACAGTAGCATATAATCTCACAGCGCCTCATCATCCGTACCTTTTCCCACATCTGCCAGTCCCAAGTCCGACGCCATACGGATATCCGCCCGCGCAAAGCCATCTCGGCCAGCCTTTCCATCCATATGGCCCGCCAATGCATGTAATGGGACAACCCCAGATGAAACCTCCTCTGTTTGGGCCTGCGGCTCCATATCCCCAGCAGCACCTGCCTCCACCTCCACCTCTGCCACAATACCCACTTACGAATATGCCGGCTCGGGCTCCTGCCGCGCAAGTAAAGTGGATAAAGCAAGAAGGCAGCCGCGATGAAGACAAACCTGCGCCTTCCCCGTCGCCTCAGAAAAAGGTCGTAGGACTTCAGATTCAAAAGGAGAAGGAACACTCCGACCCTCTTGCTTTTGCGCCCACTCCTTTCTCAGCTGAAGAGCTGCTTTGGGAGGATCTGCTACTCAGAGCCGAGATAGAAGTTTATGAGGACAAAACCGGAGCCTTAGAGCGCGCACGTATCGGAAAGGAATTCGAGATGCGTGATTTGCAACAGGTGGGCGACCTAGGCCCAAAATTTGATATCTTGTGCGACGAAGTCGCCGACTTGCGTCGGCAGATGGAGATCGAGCAGTACGAGCAGGGAGGGAAAAAACTAGCCCTGCGACTGGTGAAGGAGCTTCGACTGGGGCTGCGAAATGGGCTGAGTGCTCATGGTACTGTGGGCAACTCACCCGCTGGGTACCCGTCTCCGGCACATGGCCAGGCTCATGCTTCCAAGTAAGTTCACTGAGAATTCCACAGTAGGAAAAGCACTCACGTGAATCTAGAAATCTTGTCGATACGGACGCCAGTCCCTTGCCTGGACACGGTAAACCTTCCCATTCTTTATCATAATATTCCACATTAGCACACGGACTGACGATAATATCTCACAGCAGCAGCACCACTCCGGCCGGCACCCTGGGATCTCTCCCAGGCAACAATTCTCAGACGCAGGGAAAATGCAAGGGCAACTATGCAAAGCACGAACGCGGCATCAGAAGGAGCGTCTGCGACAGGGGAGCAACTTGCCCTCCCTTGTACCCATGGGAAGAGTCAAAAGCCTGATTCCAAGAAAACTCAGAAAAGTGGCTAAGCATGCTTTTCCATCAATGGTGGCCAGTAAAAAGACATTGGCTAGCAAGACCATAACTTTGTGGCTCTCTTCTGCTCGCAGCAATGGCAGCAAGGCCCCAGTGAAGTCACTGACACTTAGGTGGGATGACAACCCATTAACGGTCGCATGGACATTCGTCCAGTATCCTTCGCCGATTCTTTGAACTTTCAACTTGAAGACGAAATCACTTGACCCCACGGACTCTGAAAGGTAACTCGTAACTAGAGCCTATGACAAATTGATGCTGTCCAGTTGAAAAGTTGATTGGAATGTTAGTGTCAAGTCATCTGTGGTACGAAGCAGTTCGGCGGGAGTCCCATCGGCTGAAAGATTGTCAGCTCAATCTTCATGTCGGGAAAGCATCTCTGAAGTCTTCATACATCTACCCTCCTTTCAGCACTCGAGGGCTGAGATGAAAACAACCCTGGGAAAGTGGTGGACACCTATATATGACAGGTTTCAGTTGGATATCACGTGCCGATAAGCACTCAACAAGGCCTCCAAAAGACATGTCGCCTGGAAGAGGAGAGAAATTTACTAACTATAGAGTTCGGCCAACGGACTACTCAGATGAAACACAAGCGTAGAGGAAGAAAAAAAAAATGAGGGGAAAGGATGAGTTGGCCATTCTCATGACCTCATCCTACGACCAACATGTTATCGCTATTTACTATACGGCCCTCTCAGATTCTGTCAATATGTCGAGGATAATTTGGGACAATGTGCCTCACGTTGCGGCTATCCAGAAGTATCCTTTCCAAGAGTGCTATCCTCCTTCGTTCGTCTGCCCAGTGGGGATTTATGGCACTATTGAGCTGTTCCTCAGACCTCTTAAGTTACTCTTTAACTGATGTTAAGTTATGGCAGTCTTCCAACGATCCACAACGAGTCTACGAAACTTCCTCTGCGAAGTTTTATTACCTTGGACGCAACCCTGTGCTCTTATCTTCATCCTTAAATCTTCCACTTTTTCAAACTTGATCACAAATGAAAGAATCCGTGGAATAATCCATTCCTATGGGAAAACATGCCAAGGCCCTCATCGTCACGTCGTGTACTTAGCTTGTCAAAGCTTGACTAGCAGATTAAGATAGACCCAGGCGGGAAAGCTAGGTGTGGTGGATGCAAGCGAAAGTTCGTAAACACAAAAGGATAGAAATTAAAAGCTCATGCTTCAAAGGAGATAATATTACAGTCTCAAAACTCGGTGTTTTTGTCGATATGTTGGTCACGGATTATCGCAAGTGACTGACATGACCCTGCGAGCGAAACCGGCAGTAAATAATTCCGACACGAAAAGAATCCGTCTTCATTCATTCCGTTCTCCATTGATAAACTTCGATATGTCGCGAACCCTTCACACGCCTTTCCCCTCACTCAAGCCATACCATTTCCTCGCTGAAGGCGCTGGAGCACATGTCTATATAATCAATTCGTCTGTCGTTTTAAGACTCCTATTCGCTACAACAATCCTGACGCGACTGACATCGCGAGTTATGCTGCCGGGGTTAAATCAATTGAACACGAAAATGTCATCTACGAAATCCTTAATGAGCGCAAATCTAAACATCCTAATCTTCTCCGTTATATACTTGCCATTCCAGAAGGTATATTTCTAGAACGCCTCGCGACGACACTAGAATTTCGAAACAGAGGCCGGGAGAAAGAGCCAGCAAGCGAGAGCACTGTGATTCGTTGGACCAAACAACTCGTCAGTGCAGAAGCTTATCTGGAAGAGCTTGGTACATTCATGGCGATCTACGGCCTGCAAATATCCTGCTCACGAGAGAAGATCACATCAAGCTTTGCGATTTCGGCGATACCATTAGACCTGGCGAGTGGCTTCGAACCGCAACCCCAGGATTTTCTCCAGTTTCCGACTTGAAGACCTTCCGGCCCTGCATAGCTAGTTGTGACAGCGAGCAGTTAGCCATCGGCTCTTGCATCTTCGCGTTTGAGACGGGAACTGAGCCGCTTCAAGATGCGGAGAATCAGGTGCAGAGGTTCTTCTAGAACGATTTTCCATCCACAGAGTGCCCGCCGAAAGAAAACAATAGTGTTGAAATCCGAGACCTAACGTTTGTATCAACGTTACGAGCCCGGATGCACGGGTCTGTGCGCACAGGGCATTTTGCACCAACATCACGAATATTTAGGTATTAAAGCAGCTTCTAATTAGGAGTAGACCACCTATAGCGCTCTACTAGTACAGTGACCTAATACTCTTGCTTTAAAATCAGCTTATTTATCTATTCCTGTGGTATTGCCGCCTATTCTTCTCTTGCTGCCGCTTCTATCTTAGCCTCATTAGTAGGTTGGTGCGCTCTTCTATATAGAGCCTGCTTAATGCGTCGCTAGCACTTCTCAATTAGATTCATATCAGGAGAACTGCCGGGGTGAGGCATTAAAACAATGCTATAAGCTATACGGAAGCGTTAACAGCAATTATAGTGAGATTTGTGGCTATAAGCGGGGTTGCCGTCTTCTATAAACAAAGGCTCTACCCCGAGAAGGTAGGTAATAGCTATAAAAGCCTTAATAATAGGTAGAATATATAGCTCTAAGACTTGAGCTAAGTAATCAACCTGTTTTAAGGCTTTACTCTTGCCTATACTATATATAAAGACTAGAGGGCTTTTATACCT
>JAAMPI010001346.1:0-15682 GCA_013054445.1 Cudoniella acicularis
CTCCACTTATAACCCCACTATACCTTTCTTCACCTCCATAGCCAGCACTATAGGAGGCATGTATTATTTAATTCCAGGGCTCGCGCAACGCTACGAAAAGTAGGGAGAAAGGAAGGGGGCCCTCTACTAAGTAATCTTGTCGAAGGAAAAGGATTTATAAAAATCTAAAGTATGCACTTATAGTGTGTAAATATTCGTGGGAATAACTTCAATTGTGTTAGTTTTACCTTTCTGGGCGATTTTGGACAATAATCAGGTGCCTGGTGGAATGAGAAGTGGGGTGCTGGACGGCATCGCAATAGTGGCGATAAAGTGGCAAAATAGCTACTATCCCCCCCCAAATAAAGGTTGTTTTGCCACCTTGGCTCCCACTTTGTCACCACCTGAATAACCCCACTTATAATTCCACTACGAGCCTTTTCACCTCCTTGACCTCTACTATAGGAGCTAAATATCGTACGGTGTTCAGGCGGTCGGAAAGCTCTAAAAAGGAAGAGTAAAGAAGATTCCTCTAGACTAAATGATCTAGTCGAAGGAATAGGATTTCTGTATATTTTAAGCGTTTTTTTTCTATAGCGAAAAGAATCGTGGAAATAGCTTCAATTGCCTTTCAAGGCTACCTCTGCGTAGAAATCAGGTGCCTGGTGGTGAGAGGAGTGGGGCACGACGAAGTAGCAACAAAAGTGTCACAGACCTGGTTCAGAGGTCTGGTCAGGATCGATCACGTGACCTCATATCGTATATATAACCTCGTTTCAGGCCTCGTCTGAGCTCTTCACCTTAGTATTCTAAGTAATAGAACTACTTCACTGTCAGTCTGTCATAGGGTGATAAAAACACCACGTATATTTGAACAGGGTACTTAAAAATTATATAGTGACCTTTGATCTCTTTGTATCTTTAATAATAGATTATTATCTTATGTGGTTATTTAATTATTGATTCTTAAAGTAGGTGGTAGGTTTGGTTACGTAAGCGGGAACTTAAGCGGGAAATCGAGTACTGCCTTGTTGCCTGTCGCTATAATAATCGTACCCGTATGGTTGTTCAATTTATCGATATTGTTCTTCAACCACGTATGCGGAGACAGCACGAGACCTCGAGAATCCGCCATTGAAGAGGTGAAGGTGCTTTCTTGTTGCTACTTCGTTGCTGTGGTTGTTTGCTGTATTGTGGCGCTGTAGTGTTCCGTGGGTGGGAAAAGCAGATACCCGTCCTCGCAAACGACTGTCGTTCCAAGCCCTCCTATTTGCTGCAACTGTTCGACTTGCCCCACCCGTTCTCTCTCCCGACTTTGAAGTGGCTAGGCGAGATTGAAACCCACATATTAGTTGACACTTAAGTCCCTAGGCAGCTTCAAAATCCTCTGAACCGATTATGGAAGTTTGGGGAAGTGGCGTGGTTGGATCATTCATTGCGTGCTGGCCAAGGCGAGAGAAGATCGAGGAAAGATAATTAGGCTACTCCCATTCAAATTATCTCTGCGCGAAGGTAGTTACAAACGCAATAGAAGACTTCTGTAGTGCATGGCGAGAAAGTATGAATATGTGGAAGCTTGGCTGGCCAACTTCGGTCCACATTGAAAATTCGTACAAAACACTTCAAAATCATCAAATAATTGAGCATTTAAAATTCCGTAGAGCAGGTGGGACTCGACAAAGATGTGGAATAATATCTATTTGTGTACTTGGATTGCTATCACGTATCAACAAAGTATTGTTGTTTGGAAGTGTTTTGCTTCAAATTGTCGGAGGAAGAGCTGCACAAGAAATGAATATTCACCGCAAGGCCCAGAGCAGGCAGGTTGAAAGGGAATCTGCAAGCAACAGTCAAATCCGATGCCTCAGAAATGCAGTCACCAAGCCTACCACAAAAAACCCAACCACAGTACAATCATTTGTCCGCTTACGCTTCATACTTGAGCTCCCTGCAAAAGAAAAATAGCCCATCCTCTAAAATATCCTCAAATACCAATCTCAGATTCCTCAGATTCCTCACCAACGATGACAATGGGAGTTACAGGATCTATGCCCGCCCTTGCAAACCATTCATCGTGGCTTAACTGACCATCAGCAGGTACCCGACGAGTGTGCTACTTCCAGAATTCTTCATCAAACTCTGGAGCCGAAGAACCATGACCGTCATCGACATAGACTCCACGCACATCCTCACATTCCGTCTGCCAAACCGAATTTGCCTTCGGAACTTTTCGCCTCGCCATATTTATTTCGCAATCAGACGAAGCCCACATCAACCGCTTATATAGCAGTTATCGCTGGCGATATATCGGGCGATATTAGATTCGAAAGAGACAAATTCCTGGATTCCTTAAGAGCACATGATCGAAAGGAGAATGAAGTTGTTTTTCATGAGTCAAATATCACTCTTAACATTGATGAACCCCTTTGGAGCTCCGAAACTGTTGTTTTATCGACTCCAGAGAGGCTTTTTTCCTGCCAAGCTACAGGCTTGCGTTCAGCTTCTCTGTATTGGAAAGACAGCGAATATTCCGTTCGAACTATTAAATTCCATGATATCATCGGCATAGGAGAGCAGGTATCTTCCTTACAAGACGTCTCTGAGATTTCTGCTGTTACTTTGACAAACCCGCGAGAAATGTGCTTATCGCACAGATACCGACAATTCTTTCGAAGTGCGAACCGCCCAAAAGTACATCCTATAATGCGAGGAGGAGAAGCTGTTAGGTAGACGATTGCTCAATTTAGGGGTGTTTAGTTTGGTACATGTAAATAGTAATAACGTACCCCTCAAGATAGCTTCACTTCCTCGAACATCAAATACAGCCTTCTACCACGAGAATGCGAAGCAAATTAACAATCAATATCTCCTATCCTTGACTATCCACCCTTCCGCAAATATCACGTCTTGAATTGACGAAATTATTAATTCTGTCGATATCTAACGTAATATATTAGAACTCATCAGCTAGTGCTTTATAGATGTTATCTATTGTTTTAACAGAGATTCTGTGTCTTCCCCAAGGCGTACATCAATCAGAGTTCTGCGGCCTAAGATATCTTTTAAAGGGGTATTGAAATGATAGTAGATACAAGCCTTGCTCTAATACGAAACTGAAGAAAGTTCACGACAGCTTTACGACAGCAGCGACTGACCATCGGAGTATTTCCATTTAGTGCCGACCTTGCTAGTATCGAGGAGTAGCTTAAACACGGCCTTAACCCCGAAACATGCAGTTAAATACAGCCCTGACATCTCTAGCGGAAAGGCCTAGTTGTTTGTCTTCTCTTATCTATATATTATATATTAAGAAGCCCGGCTTTAAAAATCCTTACGTTTTCTAAACTTTGTCAAATTTCTTGTCCATGTTCCTAGACGGCTGTGCCGCTTTATACGAGTTGTTTCTTGTTTAGTAGAATCTAGCTTCGCTATAGCCAAGATCGTGTCGGGGTGCTTCGGGCCTACGACCTCCTTACGTAGCGCAAGTACTTCAACCTGAAGCCGTTCGGCTTCGTCANACCGGCCTTGCTGCCGCCAGGTTGAGGCGAGGTTCGCCATAGCCCTGATCGTGTCGGGGTGCTTCGGGCCTATGACCTCCTTATATAGCGCGAGTACTTCGACCTCAAGCCGTTCGGCTTCGTCATACCGGCCNTGCTTGCGCCAGGTTGAGGCGAGGTTCGCCATAGCCAAGATCGTGTCGGGGTGCTTCGGGCCTACAACCTCCTTATATAGCGCGAGTACTTCGACCTGAAGCCGTTCGGCTTCGCTATACCGGCCTTGCTCCCAGTAATACCTGCCTATACGTTGTAAGAGTAGCGGGGCTCGATCCTTGTACCCCTCTGCTTCCAGCCACGCAACAGCTTTCAACGCATGTGATAAATATAAAGTACAATCGATCCAAGTTTCATGTGTGCCGGCCGGAAACAAATCGCCTATGATTGCTAGGGCTTCTCCAGAGAACGAGCTAGTTTGTGTCTTGGTCAATGATCGACGAGCTGCAAGATGTACTAAACGATGTTGTTCATAAGTTGGCAAACCCTCACCAACTGCTCTTTGTACTAGTAGGAACGAGTACTCGGTAAGTCGACTAGCTGCTAGAAGAATTTCATCTTCGCTGAAAGTCGGACCAGCAGCTGCGCTGATAAGCTTGAAAGGAAGTCCTTTATTATCGAAAAACGCGATAGTATTTAGAATCTTCTCGCTGCAGGGACTTTCTTTCCCGATATGTTTCATTGAAATAAGCCAGGTCCACATTACACTGTTTGGCACATCGGACCGCCGGTATACATCTTGAAATTCTTGATCCAAGAGATTCAATTGGCGAGACTCGGATTCGTGAAAAAATTTCAGATACTGCTGGACAGATACCTTGGTCTTTCTGATATATGTAGCAGCTTGAGCGATGGCAAGCGGGAGATTCTGGAGATTTTGGAGGAGATCTAGGTGCATATCTTCGCTTTCAAGTGGCTCGATGTTGTCTTGTCTGCTCAATGTTTGGAAAAGGCCCAAAGACTCTCGATCTGTCATCGCGCCTACCTCGACACCTTGCTTGATACCTACAATGCTATCGATAATAGCACCATCGCGGGAAGTCCAAATAATAGTTCCTGTTTGGGCTTTTGGCACGAATCGGAGAAGCTCTGGATTTTGCATCTGGTGCTCTTGGAGAGCCGAATAAGTCCTTTTGAATATTCCTAAGTCGTCTGCGTTGTCGAGAATAAGTAACCAGTTTTCCTGATGCTCAATCCACTGCTTTACTGCGCTTAAGAGATTTTCCCCTTTTAAATCTAGGGATATTGTGGCAATCTTTGCAAGATCACTGTAACCTTGAGTAAAGCTAGCCTCGGAATCTGCATGGACCCAGAAAATAGAACACGAAGTCTGGTCTTGACGACGATAGGCATATTCAAGAGCGATCTGCGTCTTACTAAAATGAGTTAACGCAGGAAAACAACAATCAGTTTTCTCTACGTACCCACATCCACCAAGACCCCAGATTGCAGCTGACCGATTGCGTGATGGTGGAGTAAGAAGCCGATCCAAGTCTTTGAAAATGTGGTCTCGGTTGACGAGATTAGAATTTCGACCAAAAGGAACAAAAGTGATTGCTTTCTCTTCTAGGGTTGTTTAGTTAGAATAACTTGCGAAATAGAATACAAGGTTACTTACTATCACAGGTAGATCGAGACTGAGATTCATTCCACTGCACTAGTTTATTAGTCAAGGGCTCCGGATGTAGCTTCGGGATATTATGCTGTATGTACCTTCCTGATGTCTTCCGGAGAAAACTCAAGACAAACTTAAAGCTTATTAGCATTCGATATTAGCATCTAGGAAAAGTCTAACCCTAAATACATACAATGCTTCTGCTTAAGATTCATAGCACATTCTTGCGCAGCTGATCTCGTCTCTTGCCCATCCATATAATCGGCTGTAGCAGCATCTATAAGACCCGCCGCCTTATATTCTTCCAACCCAACGTCCTGAAGGCCTTGCTGGACATTGAATCGGAAATAACGTCTTGCTTCATACAGCCGCCGGTGTCTTTCCACAAAAACCTTTGCAGTATCCTCTGTCTCGGTTGTAATACTCACCAAGGTCTCTGAGAAGAATTTCCAAGATCCTTCGGCAATAGATTTCCTGCCAGGATTGCCTGTCCCAATCGAGATGAAGCATTTCAGTAAGGCGCTCAATTCTATTTCTCCATTGTCGCACCATATCTTCTGAGCTTCGTTCCACAACTGTTCAACTGGGTTGTTTGCACCTAATCCTCCATCTACAAACTTTCGCCCCCGTGGCCCAATTATAACTGGCTCGAAGAAGCTAGTTGCCGCTGATGTTGCTCGCACAGCTTCGCATATCGTAGCCGGAATATTGTTGAGGACATCGTTAGAGGTATAAGATCGCAAAAGTACTGTAGTCGTAATCTCAAAGGCTTTTGCGCAGACAATTCTATATTTGGGTTAGAATACATACTATGAGAGGAGGCAAGCTTACACTTTGCATCTCTCATGTCCATCATTAAGTGGCTCTCTTTCTGATAAGCCACGATCCTTGAGAATCTTTCGAATACACTCCTCGAGAACAATAGAATCGAATCGACCCTTGATATTTCCCCACATATTAACGGGCAAGCCCCTCTTTCCGAAGATTGTTTTGAATATACTCGTATACGCCTCGATACATTCGTCGACGTCCATCTCAAGGCGCCCTATCATAATAGCAATGATGCTAACGAAGTTAGATGAGCCTTCCGATCGTATGAAGAACTTACCCGCCTGTGCTCGTTCCACCAATCAAGTCGAAAAGTTCGCACGGCTTCACAGTAGATTGCCCGTCCCTCTTCCGCTCCGCATTCACTTTTGCCATTAGCGCCTTGATGATGAGAAGCGTAGAAAGCCCGCGGACTCCCCCACCGTCTGTTTTTATATGTTAGTAGATCAAAGCCCCGTGGGGAGTCTGACAAACCAAGGGACAATACACAGAGACCACCCCGGTTGAGAGAGTTATCTGGAGCTTCTGCTGTCGTATATGTCTGCGCCATGGCAATCTAAATAACAATAACTAGAGCGTGATTTCGGGATCCGATCCTAGATTGCTGGACACTCTTCGATATAGTAATCCTGAACTGCGTTTGCGACGCAAGGCTGGATGGGATGATGGGTTCAGATGAACTTTCTGATGTTGTGCCTAAGGCCTCAACTAGGTTGCGATTCAGCTGGGCAAGGGGATCAGGAACGCTAAAGGAGCCAGCTCTATAGTGTATTAGGATACCGTATCAAATTGTGCTCCATAAGAAATTTTCAACCAAGCATAATAGAGAGGCATCGGGATATCTCTTGGAATAATCAGAGATGAGTCTCGTAGCGCCGTCCATCTTGCAAGGATGGCTTGGTCCATGGAGGGGTTAGCGGATCAGGTGGCGGTGGTGGAGATCCCAAGAATGCCTGCTCGATCCGTCGGAACCAATACCTACTAGCACCCACTGCTTCATTTTGATCCACGTTATTGACTATCGAAGGCATTCCGCAAAGAACGATCCAATGAATGCAAACATCTTTATATCTAGCTCACTTCATTCGATGGGCGAATTTTGAGCCGCTAAGCGCGCGCTCTGAAACTTGCCGTGCTCTGTTGAGACCTCTTTCACACCACAATACCACTCGACACCACGCGCGACTCGACATGCGACATAATACAATATATTTCAAGCAAGAGAGGATGAGACAAATGAGGGAGCCAAGGGTGAAGAGAAAACTATCGTAGCGTTGGCTCTAAGCAACAACTGCTAGGAGCCTTTCGTAAACATGCGCAATGTTATCTCCGTGTAACTCCGGAACGGATGTATGATTCAACCTGCACTCAAAAAAGTTGACTAATCGCTTATTAATAGTCCAAGTTTTTGACTTTTATTGAGGCCTGAGGCAGAAAGCTCATTTTTACGCACACTCCCCACCTCCAGCCACAGTTGATCTTCATGCCTGAGGCTTTAAAATTAGAAAACAGCAAATATAGCCGAGTAATGTTTCGCACCTTCATAGACCGCCCAACTCTCTTACACGAAACTTTCCTCTTTAATAGAAATCCAAAAGAATTATTACAAATTAATTAGATTTATTTTCCCTAAATCGTACTGTAGCTTTAAGCCACGAGAACATTATTAAGGCATAGAAAAACCATACCTTAAGATCATAGCGTATAGAATAAGCACTAGTCAAAGTATAATCAATCAACCTCTATATAAGTAATTTAGAAGAAAATACACAGGGAGGAATTACAGATAGTTAAAAATGGGACTAAAGCGTCGTAAATACTATCCCCCCCCCTGAATAAAGGTTATTTTGCCACTTTTGTTGCCACTTCGTCGTGCCCCACTCCTCTCACCACCAGGCACCTGATTTCTACGCAGAGATAGCCTTGAAAGGCAATTGAAGCTATTCCCACGATTCTTTTCGCTATAGAACAAAACGCTTAAAATATACAGAAATCCTATTCCTTCGACTAGATGATTTAGTCCAGAGGAATCTTTTTTTACTTTTCCTTTTTAGAGCTTTCCGACCGCCCCAACACCGTACGATATTTAGCTCCTATAGTAGAGGTCAAGGAGGTGAAAAGGCTTGTAGTGGAATTATAAGTGGGGTGATTCAGGTGGTGATAAAGTGGCAACCAAGGTGGCAAAATAACCTTTATTCAGGGGGGGGGGATATTATCCCCTCCCCTGAATAGTTGTTATTTTGCCACTTTATCACGAGACTTATCTTCACTCCACTAATGATTCTACTTCGTTCTTATATACTCGTTCATTTGTTCGCTTGACTGAGAGAGCCTCAATTAGGTACGTGGTGGGCAGAGAAGTAGGGTGCTTTGAATCTCGTGATAAAGTGGCAAAATAACAACTATTCAGGGGGGGGGATAGGAGTAGAATTGTGTTATTTTATACTGAGATATTTGTGATTTAGTGGCGAGAGTCGAATAGGGATTCTCGTCTCGCAGGGATGTCGGTTACATGAGCTTGCATCATTGCAGCTGCAAAGTGGCTCCACCTGCTCCCTATTCGTTCGATGTTGATTTCACGATCTGGGGTAGTGGTCTAGTTTTGACAACCCAACGGCCTCTCCAGTGAAGGTTACAGGAGGTCCGGTCCGAAAGACTGAGCCGCATGGACGGCTAAAACAAACTTTCGATTGGGTGTAAGAGTCATTTAGTGTTCGCCTTCCACCAAAAGGCTGCGCACTGTCACAGGCAGCTCGCCCTCCGCCCCACCACACCTCACCACGCCGAGCATGCGCGAGGCTCTCCATCTGAACTCTTCGATGACCCATAACGCTCTCAAAGAAGCTATTATCGCATCTACATCTACACCAGATCAACGCCAAATTTCCAGTACCGGCCTCGAGAGTCTCTTACACGAGTTGAACTTCTTTTTCATCGAGCAACATTATTTTATTCAACCTTTTGTCGAGGAACCATGGCAACCCAATGCCACACGTCATGAAACTCTCAAGTGCTTACTGGAGACCTTCCCCAACCCCCCCGACCTCTTCAAACTATTTTGCGAAGAAGGGGGTACCTGCGGTATGCTCGTATTTCGCCGTGCCTGTGCGGAGACGAAGGAAACAAAATCTGCCGTGAAAAGGCTGCCCCCTGATTTTCAAAGGAGACTTGTGCGCAACGTTGTTCAAACACCACCTACGTCTTTTATACAATATATGTATACACAAAAGTGAAAACCAAAGGAAATCTCAACTGAGTACCAGTCTATAGTGCGAGATCCGCAAAAATGGAACAAATTACCACCTACACTGTATGATACCAACATCGAAAACAACCATTTAATCAACACCCCTCAACGCAGGAGGCTAATTTCAGATGCGTTGTGCCAAGTAGCAAATAAGCAAATGCCTCTCATAAACCCAGCTGCGGGAGTGGATCAGAGAGCAAAGACCAAAACGGCGATTCAGGATGTCTTGTGGCAAGTGACAGATACTGGTAGGCAAATGCCGTAGGTGGGCTTTTCTGCGGGAGTGGATGAAGGAGCGGAGTCGTGGCAAGGGCGAATGCTGCTGACGAATTTATCTGCGGGAGTAGATCAACGAACTTGTAGACAAGATGAAATGTAAATGTGCGTTCTTTCTACACCTCTTTTAACAAAGCTAATACAAAGGAGCTTGCTCATGGAGCAGCAATGCCTCCAGTCTCTAATCAACAGCATAATCCAAAGCCAGACTTAATGCCGATGAGACAGTCTGTAACTAGAATGTGGGACAACGGTACCAGGACATGTGTAGATTTGAATACTAGTCCAGTCAAGGAACTCTTTTCACACTGTGATGGAGTTAGTGAATACTTTGAGGGAAATGTATTTCCTTCTACTTTCGACGCAAGTCAGTTTCTTGACAGCATTAATTCGGTATCTGCCTTCTAATAAATTACTTCATTTATTATTTAAATTCATACCAAAGACTCTTAGATCGATTGGTAAATTCATGAAGCTGGGTATATAGCTAGAACCCTTGCGGCAGGTCGATTTTCAATAGGCTTGCTATCCTCTCGCTCGGGATACAAATAAATGAATTCGCAACCTAGCGGACAGTGATAACATGTGAACCAGCTCCGTGTGCCATGATATTGCTTGTCCCCAAGTTTCAACGAACCAAAATATAAATATATGTATTCTGGCTTCTTCCCGGATACTGTCTCTAACTCCTTATATGCCCATTTTATCTTACAACCAGGTACGAGTGACAGATTCCTCGTCACTCTCCCGTCCATACCTAACTACCCAACAGTTAGCTAGTACCAATAATGTGTTGTTTTTGGCTTACTAGTGATAACACTTCTCCATTGTGCCTGTCCCACCTGCCTTTCCCGTGAAATAGAATCCTTTCGATGTGCCTCCTTTATTCAAATATGTAGTCTGGGACCATGGCGCGGCCTAAGAGTACTGGTGCAATAGGTGGCGGGAATATTTTGGTTTGAGTGCGCGGGCGCATTTATAAATCAAGCGTCTTGCTGCCCAATATCAAAGTTTTCAGCCGCATGTTATGTTGGGAGCCGATATTTTCTGCCGTGTCACCTACAGTATGCGATAGGCAGATGTCCACGGGGCGGGCGTTGCTCCTTAGAATTGATTTAGGCATCTGGTGTTGAGGTTCCTAATCTTGAAGCGAAGTGGGGCCGCCTGAGGCTGACTGCACCCAGGTGTGCGTTAAAACCTCAGGTCTTTAAGGTAAAACTCGGGTCACGTCGGAATTGAACTGGCATATCGGTTACGGGTAATGCTTTCGGGAAAATAAAAATAGCTCGGGACGAGCGAGAATGCCGGGCTGGGAATCTCCCCACAGCATCACAAAATTCAAAGCATTCGCATGCCCTACTCGAGTTCAGGGTTCTGGCCATCCCTCCCTCTTACGCACTATGGAAGATTTAAATTCATACAAATCATATGTAGAAAGTCGGCAGTAAGAACTTTCTTGTATCCAATCATGCGACCTGCGGCGAGGAAACTACAATTCCATTTTCTAGACCCTCGAACACATATTGCTAGTAACTCAGATAAGAAGTCCGTTTCTCCGCTCCTAAGTAGAAACCACTTCTTGGTGTCTCCTCTCAGCTGGAATTGCTAGAAATGCTGTATCTGGTTGGAGGAATCGCCGTACAACTCTGGGGTCTCTTGCACACAAATTCGCTGTTTGCGCAGGAGCCCTCAAGGGCTTCTTGGAAAAGACCAAACGGTCATCGTGGTCATCGAAGAAAGGGTCAAACACCGGCTGCACCAACACATGTCAGTTGCCCAATCTATTGCACCACTCAAATCAACGGAGGGAAAGACGTCTTACATCCAACATCATCCTCTCTGCAGAAGCCAGTTTATCAATCTCCTCCCTATCCTTGATCTTCAGTGCAATCGCCAACCGCATAATATCAATCGCCAGCATATCAAGGAGGTGCAGATCCACGAAAGAAAGTTTCAGCGGATGGAATAGGGCGAGCTGATGGCCTTCATTTGAACATTTCGAAGCTGCTTTGTTTGGAGTGGAAAGCCGTTTCAAACGGCAAGATATTCCGCGAAAAGTTTCTTCGAAGACGTTGAAAACCCTTGTGCTTGCAGAGGATCTTGGCTAGCATGCTTTCGATCGGAGTTGGTTGAGTTGGAGAGTAGCTTTCGGGATGCCTTCTTTGATACGGGAGTGATTGCTCCTCAAGAGCGATTGGTAAATGTTTTGGGAGGTGCGCGGTGTCATTTTGGACTGCGAGCGGAACGTCAAAAATGGTTTTGCGATTTGAGAAGATTCTCCGCACCACGCGGTGTCAGTTTATTCTTTGATATTCGTAGGACCGTCTATCATTACCTAAAATCTTTAGCTTGATAATAAGCTGTAGAATCCTCAAAAATACTCATTGATGATGAGCTTGTGGAAAGCTATGGCATGCTGTTCGTTCAAAAGAGAGAATTTCTGTGTATTGTGGTGCACACACAACTTTATTGATCAAAGGGGAAATATGGACTTTTTAGGTAATTCCACGAGAAGAAGCAACTGTATTCACCAATTTTCATGAAAGCAGATAGGGGTTGCATACCTAAGTGGCATAAACTCGGTTCCCCGGGTGAAATCCGGAACAGGACCCCTAGTGTTTCAAAAGAGGAAGGTGTGAAGATTTTCTCACGTTTTCGCTTCAAGGAAAGGGGTAAAATATTGCGATGGGCAACAAGAGAACCACTATGAGAATGGCTATTCCAACACTCAACGCAGAGGAAAGTTTAATGGCGATTGTTGAAAGCTATTCTAAAGAGTGCAGAATTATCCTGGAAATAGAAGAAATCAACTGTTCGGCTGTAGAGGCAGAAACTTTGAAGTGAAAGCAAAATCCTTGTGTTTTCCTGATCCTTGGAAGAAGGGCAAGAAAGAGAAGAAGGAGTCTGGAACGGGCTTGCTAAGCCACTGTATGATGTCATCTTGCTTCCAAAGCTTGACGCTTCGTCCACGTGACCCACATCAGCTCGAAAATATTTTAAGCCGCCCCGCTTCTCGCAGGAAACATCTCCTCCATCTCCATCTCCAACTCCACCAACCTCCACTAACCTCCACCAGTCATCCACTCAACTCTATAATGCAGCTCAAATAGCCTCAGCGACCCATGACGTAACTTGAAGAGCCTTTTATTGAGAAGAAGGGGTTGCTCTCGATGCTGGAAAATTTGTAAGTCCACTTCCCAATCTCTACTCTCGCCATCCTTCCAAGAATTGCTACTCTCAGGATCATATCTCCCTCACCCCTGTGCAAACATCTCTCCCACGTAGCAAGACAGATGCCGCGAGCAGGAAGCAAATGCCCAATCTCTCAGCTGTTGTGGAGAATCGAAATCTTCTCTTCAACATCTGCTATCTGCCCCTGGTTCCCCAGCTGACAAACTCCTTTTTCCAGCAGCTCTCATACATTCTCATTCGCGGCTCAAGGACTTTATAAACTTCCGTCGAAACTAGATCCATGAAGAGACGTAAGTGAATCCCTCCCTCTACTGCAATATCAGGTCTGACATTGGAATTCAGGATGACGTTTGGGAAGCTAGCAATGCGGGATACCAAGCAGAGTCTCGGAGATCAGTTGAAACTTCCAGCACAACGCCGATATGTTGTAGCATTCCCGGAGCGCCTCCGAGAAATGAAAGTATGCGCTCCCATTTAACTTTCGTTTTGGTACCGTGTCGCTAACTAGGCAGCTGAGGAAGTGGCACTCAGAGCAACCCAATACGTCCGTTCATTACGGCATTTTCGTCCCTTCAAACGATCACTGTTGGGGAGAGCAAAATCGCAATGAAACCCAACAGCCAAATTAGAGATAACGGCACAACCTTAACATAGGATGTCGCGTCGCGCAGAGCGACATCCAACGACATGCTGGGCCAAGATCCTAGCAATCTATGGCTCCTGGTGGGCCCCTTCAAGCCGCCGGCACGCAACTCAAAAGAGAAGTGGGCTGACCAATCGCCCAGAGAGCCTCTGGGCAAATGGGAAGTAAGTGCCCCCATTCACCTTTCGTTTTAAGACCATTCTTGTCAAGGTAGCTGGGTCAGGCATCAAACCAGTCACGTTTCAGCTTAGTCTGGGAATAGCTTCATGCTGCCGCAAAGACTCTAGCACGTGTATTTATCTAGCTTCAGCTCTCTGCTCTCTCTCTTCTTCAATCAAATCAATCATTATTATCTTGCTCGACAGTTCTGCTAACTGATCCTCAGCAGCTCACGACAATGAAAGTACCAGGTCGAAGATGACAAGGAAGGGACTCGTGGGTCCTCGTCGAGGCTTTGAGGACGGACATCCTTGCAGTATTGTAAGTTATGCTCGTTCGCTCGTGCGTCACAAGTGGCGGGCGTGACCTACAATACTTCAAAGACATCTTGAAAAGCTTCGATGAGGCCCGCGCCTCATCCCTACACACCATTCCGAACCAGCAGAAGTGCGCAATTCACTCCGAGCTCCTGCTGTACCTATGGTTATTGGCGGCACAGTGGTGGAGGAGTTCAAGAGGACAACGAAAGCATAGCAAGACGAACCTCCACGCGAGAAGTACCGTTGCGATGCCTGCGAACTAATGGGCACGACCAACCCGTCAACCACAAAGTATACGAAAGAGGTGCCTGTCGTTCTGCAACACTCTACTGGACATTTCCTTCTGGAATCTCACGTTCACGTTAGCCCTTTACGGTCTATGGGCGTCTTGAGAAGCGTACCAGCTCGTGTTGGTCTGACCGTGGCAAAAGATTTCACCACGACACAGTCCATACAATTGAAGGAACAAAATACTGCCGCTTCTGCCCGAGGGTCTGCGATAACTTGGTGACACCTGTAAAATCTGTACTTGTACTGTAATTTCTCATCGATCAAAACTGTCTTCGCTGTCATAAAACTGCTTCTAACATCAATATGAATTCCAATCAAAAGATTCCAAACCAACCTCTGCTACTCCTCCACCTCTCCTCAATCTCCTCAGAGTCGCCATCGTTCCCCCCTTCATTCCTCGCCAACATCCCCATCATTTCTCCCTTTTCCCTCCTCGGTTGTTCCAGCTGCGCTCCCAGAAATCCTATCCGCTCATGTCTCCTCTCAATCCCAATGTCCAAATGTTCAACATCGGTGGTTAGATCTCTGACCCGCTGCTCTGCCACGTCCCTCTCTCTTGTCATTTTCCAGGATCTGATGTCTCTGCTCAAGGAAACGTGACAGCAGCGTATGAAAATCGTCTTTGAACATAGATACCTCGAGTTCAGACACCTCTAGCTTCTTTTTCAAACCATCTCTCTCCACCAAGATTTCCCTCCATGCATTCTCAGCATTCAAACACTTGGCAACAACCTTGCTGTTTTCAATCTAAATCTACTCCCCCGTAGCAGCAATCGTAGCGGCAGCAAATTCCACATTCTTTTGCACATTTGACAGCTGTTCCAAGATTAATGTAGCGAGTTAGTATAGTTCTTCTTGTAGGTCTCGAGCCTCGAGATTTAGGAGTTGAGTGATGTGGGGGGCCAGGTTGCTTAAGGCGGTGGCTTGGAATTGGAGATATTGGGCATGGGTGGCCATGAGGTTGGATGTGCTTCAGAGTCGTGAGGATTAATTGCCATTTTTCCTTAGGTAATGTGAATTTCCGCTTTCTACGGTCCCCGTGATTCTGCTGTCTTCGAAATTTTAAGAAGCCACGGGTTGACGAAGTAGTCTTTATATCATTCTCTTTCTTCTGCAGTAGCTTCCAGAAGAAACTCTCCACCATATCGAGCCCCCTAATTCTTGAAACCTTCCAAACAATCAAAAAAGAATTCTCGAAGGCTCGCGAAGATCAGACTCAGCTAACAACAAAGAAAACTACATGTGTGCCTATTGTTGATCAATACACAATGAGTCTACTTTTGAAATATTTCTGAACTCTTTGATATTTGTTTCTTACTTAACACTCGGAAATACACAATGAAATTACTTCTGAAACTTGGGCTGAATGAAATGCTTTTCTCCTTATCACGTGTATAATATAATTATTTTACCCGTGTTGTTCAAGAAATAAAAACTCGTAAAATGTTAGACTACTCAAGCAGAAACCTTATATAAGGACGATTAAAAACTCCTTTGAAGATCTTTGAAATTTTAAAACGGAATTTGGTTCTTAAAAACATTTCGATTGGTATTTCGGGCAATCGACGGAAATAAAAGAGT
>JAAMPI010001347.1:0-15676 GCA_013054445.1 Cudoniella acicularis
CCTGCTCCTGCTGTTTCCGTGACGCGTAGATTAAGGCTTGACGCGCCCAGCACTTATTACACGTCCCTCTACGATACCCTGTCGAACTCATCGCGTACTCGTAGATCGATCGAGGGCAACTATAGCCCGAGCAATAAAGACGATTCATATCTAAGAAGGTCTAGCCGTCTCTGCGAGGTTCGCGCTCGCAAGCTCGCACCTCACCTCTTGCTCCAGCGCCCCCCGACTTCTACGTACAGACAACCACGTGAGGGTGACCACGTTCTACCGACTTTTAGCACCAATATCATATAGATATAGATTTCAAGTGTTGAGACCCGGATTTAATTGTCAGGGTTGCTGACAAGTTGAGGGCCTCAAAACATCAATGGAGTACCTAAATATACAGTTTTTGTGAGGGGCTATATGTAGTTCTATCGAGAGCTTGTTCCCACCTCGTTATCTCCAAGAATGGCCAAAAGTGGGATGTATTATTTGATTGGCCACAACGGCATGCCGTCTTCTTCCCACTGTAGTAGCCACGACCGCCCAGCAAGGCTTTGCCTACATTCACAATATATTTCTCCGACGGAGATAAACTCACAAGAATAATCAAGACATATAAAATTAACAAGAGCAGCCCGAGGCTCGCAGGCTCGAATATTCAAAAGCACTCTCGTTCCCGACCAAATTTCAGAACTTCACAACCATGACCACCTCAATAATCCCAAAGGCACTCAAGCCCGGCGACACAATCGCCTTCATCTCACCCTCCGAGCGCCTGAATGACCGCTTCCCTTCAGCCATAACACGGGCTCAAACATTTTTTGAACAACAAGGCTACCATGTCCGCAACATCTACACCTCCCCTCTCTCAACCAATTACAAAGAATCTCTCCTACAACGTGCGTCGGAATTCCACGTTGCATTCCAAGACCCAACTATAAAAGCAGTGCTCTGCACCGTAGGAGGCGTTAGCGCCTCCTCCCTCCTCCCCTACATAAATTTCGACATCGTCAAGCAGAACCCGAAGATCTTCTGCGGCTACAGCGACATCACCGTCTTGCACCATGCCATCTCCACCCAGACGGGTCTACGGACGTTCTACGGCCCTACTGCTCTAACTGAATTCGGGGACTGGCCTAAACCGGATGAGTTCTCCTCTGAGCACTTCTTGAAAGTGGTGACTGGGCATGGGACGGGTGCTGTGCCAAGGGGTGTGAAATGGACTACCGAACTCAGCACTTTCTTCAAGGGGAATGCCTATGATGAGACGGAGAGGGCCATGAAGGCTAATGCGGGATGGAAGTGGATTCGAAAAGGAAAGGCGGAGGGCCCAATAACAGGCGGTTGCATATCAGTGCTCCTTCGTCTTCCAGGGACAAAATTCTGGCCTGATTTCACAGGAAAGATTCTCTTATTGGAGTCAGCAATGGGGGAGGCAATCGCGAGCCCGTTGCGCTTGGTCGGATTAAGAGCTGGATGGCTGATTTAGTGAACATGGGCGTTTTTGAAGGGGCCAAGGGGCTGGTTTTTGGAAGGCCGGTGGGCTGGGGAGAGGAGGGCATGGAGACTTTTAGAGTGATGATTGGGGAAGTCGTTGATGCGTGTGGGAAGGGAGAGGGATTTCCGGTGTTAATGGATGTGGATGTTGGACATACGAGTCCAATGCTGACCATTCCGTTGGGGGCGAATGTGAAGTTAGATTCAGAAAAAGATGAGTTTGTGATTCTTGAAGAGGAGCTGGTTACCAACTAGTATGCAGGGGATATGTCTGGTTTGAAGATGAAAAGGTATTTTTCCTCTTCTCTTATGGAATCCGGTGTAGCTCCGTGGGCGCTTACTTTAAAAGTACTAGTTGCTTCAACTATTTTCAAGTCCTTGATGACTTCAGTATAATTCGCGAGACGGACCTCTTGAGGACTAAAGACATTTACTTGCTTTAGAAACGATTATTGTTCTTGGTAACATAGCAAACTCTTGTTGAGTCGAACCTGATGAACCAAATGTGTCCGAATACCAAATTATAGAAAGCGGTATTAATTTTATCAATTTCAATATTCTCTATTGCTTCACTCGAACTTTTCAGCCCCTTTATCTCATTTTAGCTCCTGCACATGCGCTTGCTGCTAGCCGAACTGGCATTATACGATGGGCAAAGCTTTCATTGCATGCAATATATGCGGGTATCTCAAACATCCGTACTCCTTTCTGTTTTACTCATACACACATTTCCTTCCTACCCCGAGCTTGAGAAAGTCACCCGTGTTTTTATTGTATTTGACCGCCCGTAGAATCGAGTGAACAAAGTCTCTTCAGATGACAAGCCACTCTTTTGTGATATGTTGTGCTAACTCCATATTCCCTGATTGTGCATAAATAGTTTGCAGATTATATGCGGCTTCAAGAACCAGATCCTCTTTTACCCCCCGCTTTGACCCGTTCAGAACTTTCCAATATAAAGGATTTGCGAGGTGAACGAGGCCAAGCATGTGGTACGCCCGAGCCAAGTTGTAATCCGCTTCGATTCGTTCCTCAATGTGATCAGACTTTTTGCGTATGTCATGATACCATAGCATAAATGTAAGGCCTTGAATGGTACTGTATTGCCTATTTTCGGTCTGGCGTTTGAGACCATAGTGGATGTAGGTCAGTCCTATGCTCAAGTTGATAATTGGATGATTGGGATCCAGAGCATAAGCTCTCAAGAAATAGTCTTATGGTTTCTAATTTAGCAAAATAACTTATGATAATATGAGGAACGGCAAAACCTACTGAGGGCATATGAATAACTGGCGCCCGTGTAGAGGATGTATCCGTGCAACATCAGAAGCGAAATATCTAGGTCAACATTGACAATTTGCTTGCCGTTTTCGTCCCTCACGGAATATGAGCCTTTCTCTTGGAAGTGTTTCTCTTCGCGAGTGGCTTCGTCTACCAGAGCATAGTCCATGGCTCTGATCTGTCTTAACATGAACTTTTGAGTAGGCCCTGAACTGTACCAGGAAACAGGGGATTTAACTACACGCGTTAATGCCGAGAATATTCTGTACGAATCTGTGGTAAACTGGTATTCTTTCATGTAGAATCGAGCCATGGCGACAACAGTCTCCTCGTCGTTCGATATTAGTGCGCAAACTGGTGCCCAATCAGTTCATGAATAACAACGAAGAAAATGGAACTTACTACACCAACACATATGTATCATAAACATATGCTCTTTTGAGTGGTTGAAGACGATGGCATCCTTTGCCGCCTCGCAGATGTCATACGCCTGCTGGCTTCTATCATTCTTGGCTAGGCAAATTGCATACTCAAGGAAGATATCGAGCCATGTTTGAAAGGGTATACCCCGGTAGCCCGTCGGTATCCCAGGTGAACATTCGAGAACTGTTTGTTGTTGTTTATTCGATCCGAGACCTACAATATTAGTCCATTTTGTTATCGTTTAGCAGAAACAGGTATCGACTGACTTTGTGATAAGCGCTCAGACATTTCCGTTAGATCTGAATCTAATGCTTGTGCTTCCGAACGCTCTACTTCCGAGTATCCTTTAAAACAACCGACTTTGTCCCATGGATAAAGAGTTCTAACTGATCTAAAATCGTCGGTGAGATCTCGAGCGGCATTCATCCACACTCGTGTTGATTCCGCGTCACCTTTCCTCATGCCATCACGAGCTTTTCCTAGAGTATAGTATTGTGTCTGAAGATGGATTGTCTTGCTGTGTGGGTCGACGGCATCTCCATTCATTAGCCTGGCTGGTTTGCGAAGCATCGGCAGGCGAGGCATTATGGCGATTGCCCGTTCTCGAGTAGGTACTGGATCTGTTTTGTGTAATGAAATGTTTCCCGCTTCAGCCTGGCGTTTGGCTCTTTTTTCCGGAATAGGGGGGTTTTGTTGCTTCTTCAGTGCCATTGTCTCGACGACTAGATTGAAAGCTTTCTGGGACTCCCCTTGGTTTTCGTACAATTTGGCAAGATGTGTTCTTGCATCGGTATCGAAACTGTTAAGCTCTATAGCCTCTAAAAAGCATTTCTCTGCTTCTTGCTCGAGATGCTGGGCAAGAAAGCATTTTGCCATTTGTATCTGTAGCAAATCACTGTTCTCTTCCGGAATCTCCTTTAGAGACTGGTAGAAAGTTAACGCTTGCTGAAACAGACCGGCCTCATGGAGGTGCTCGGCGACCTGTCTGCAAAGATATGTATTGCCGCATACACTCTTTTTGCCAGATTTGCTGAAAGGATCATGCCATTCAAAGTGATGCTATTTCGACGTTAGAAGGGTGGAAATAGCAAGTTAGGGGAATTTACCATTGCTTCTTCATGATGGCCGAGGTGTAGGCGAGACAGACCAAGCTTGATTCGGAATTCGAGAGGAAGGCCAGCCCCATAAGAAGTCACAGGAAACTTACCAGCTGCGAACCCAGGAGCTGTTCTCCTCCTCGAATCATCTATGTCCCATTCACAATCGTTGACAGTGATTTCGTCCCAGAATTTCTCTTGTTCACGACCTAATAGCCACCGCGCGAGCTTTTTGAGCTCTATTAAGGCCTGTTCATGCTGACCTGCATAGGTAAGGAGCTCTATAAAAGCGTCCGCATCTGACCACCCAAACGCCATACCAACGCCGCTTGCAGTTGATTTGAAATAAGCGATACTCTCTCTGTAACTCTCCTGAGCAAGGCTGACGATATCCCCATCAATACATACCTCGGCTAATTTTCGAAGAGCCTGAATATTATGCGGATTAAGTTTTAAAATTGTCTTGTATTCCGCAGCAGCTCTTTCAAACTTCCCTTGCTCGTGATATACCTCGGCCTTTCCAAAATGAGCCTCTAGATTGCTGTGCTGCATTCGAATTGCTGCTGCGTAACAGAACTGAGCAGACAAGAGATATTGATCTCGGTGCTCTCCAGTCTCCTCGAGTGCAAGTCTTGCACAGGCAAACCAGCCAGATAAATGTTTAGGTCGCATATGGGCGGCGAACATCAAGGCGTATACGGCCATATCCATATTACCCTCCTCTTTGAAGATTGAAGCTAACAAAGTCCATGCCTCATGGGTCTCAGCGTTGATTCGAACGACGTCGCTAACGATAGCCTTTGCTTCCTTGTATTTTTCTTCGATGAACAGCTGAGAGGCTTGTCCCAACCTGAGTTTGATATCTGGGGTGGGCTCAGCTGCTCTTCGAGGACCACTCCAACCGCCTCGACCCCGAGTCTTGCGACCTCCTCGAGGTCTACCACGGCGACGAGGAGGCGAGACGTCTTGCATAGTTTGAATGTTCTCTATCTGTCCATTGGTAGTTTTCAAGCTTAGAACATTTTCTTTCAACTTTTCCATCTCATCTATGTAATCGAGGTACTCGGAGTCTGCGTCGGATATATAGCCTCTGGTAAAACAATTAGCTACAAACTTATACATATCTATTGTAGAAGCAAAGCTTACTCGCTGTCCTCGCGCGGGCCCAGAAAATCACCAAACTCGGAGGGCTCCCTACTTTCCCTCCTCCCTTGACTAGTTGCAGCTTCAAATTCAGCTCTAGACATCTCAAGATTTGGGTCCAACTCGAAAGATTGAGAAGGGGGCGATGCGTCATTCGCTGATGAGGTTTGACTGTGTGATTGCTGTGAATCCTTCTGGGTGCAACCAGCTCCATCCTCAAGTATGGACGCATCTTTCAATGGTGTATGAAGCGTAAGGAGGCTAGCATGACGACCATCTTCATCGGTGAGTACAGGACCTTCACTCAACGGAGTATGATGCTCGGGGAGGCTGGCATGACGAGCAAATCCATCCTCAACTAAGGGCTCATCATCTATTAGAATATGATGCTCAGTGAGGCTGACACGGCGACTAGAAGAGGCCGCTGGAGAGGAGGCTGCTGGAGAAGAGGGCACTGGAGTTGAATACTTCCTATGCCAATCTACTGAAGAAGGCGTTGCAAGGACAGAATTCGACGTGTGCGGATTGTGGCATTCCTGATTCGGGGAACTCATTTTTTGATTCCGGGTGTATGAGTTGGCAATGCGTACATATGCGGGGTGATTGTATAGACTCGGCCAGCCAGGACTCTGTTGTCTGTCGAGTGCAGGGTCGATATTTTGTCTTTGTGGGGATGATGCGGGTTGAGGGCCATTTCCCTGAGGAGAGTTCTCTGGTCGGGGCGGGTATTGAGTCTCGGGGCGAGCGCTTTTCGGGGGTTCGGAAAGATTTGACTGGAAAGGGAACATCGTGGTGGGCGAGGCTGGGAGGCATTTGATGATTTCAAGGAGCTTGGAGGTTTGCGATACCTTTTAGATGCAAGGCCAAATTCACAGCCTTGTCGGTTGATATTCGGTTAAACTATTTTGCTGCAATTTGCCCCGCAGTTGGTGAGGTAAAGGTTTTCTTAATCCCGGCTGTGAACTACCTAGGGCTAGGTACTGGTAGGTAGTCAAATATATCATAGGAGTAAGTAAAATCACCCAGCTTGAAGTAGAAAGTTGCGAAAGCGTGTTTGGTAAAGTGAAAACATGCAATTTATGATATTTGACAGTCACTATCCTATTGTGTTTAATCTAACTAGCACTTTACAATCCGGCTGTCAGAAGAAACCGGACCAAGTATTAACGAATAAGACATACCGTATTAATTGGAAAATAAGATAATACGATATAGCTGTAAGGTATGTTCAGAACCTGTTTGCGCACATATCTTATAGAAATAATCATATATTTTTTGTGAATTTTAGTGTTTATAGTCTCACTGTCCTTTAGAATTACTAAATAGCTTTACATAGCTTATTTAACCACTAATAACTAGTAGAACAAAAGTTAGAGTTTTCCGTTCACTTTTTCATAGGTTATTATCGTATATTAGCCTGATTTTAAAGCAACTTTCACCTACGTAAATTAATAAGATAATATCCTATACGATTTAAAACTTGAGTGCGTAACTACGTTATTACTCGCGATTACCTTATTCACGGGATTTATCTCATTTTCCAATCAATACGGTACCGAGTACTGTACTTCGAGATGCCTCTCCGGGAGTCAATCTATATTTGAGTTGCACATGGGCAACGCAAAACTTCAACACCAGGCAGTTACAACTACAGATCACTAATATGCTGAAAATATCACAGAAGATTTGCGGAACAAGATGTGTTTGACGTTTCCTCTGTAGTCAGACAATTCATATTCTCATTTCCAAGTCTTGACATCAAAGGTATGCTGAGCAAATCGCGCCATGCACTTCATCCAGTCCTTCCTTACAGCACCTTGCAGGATGATGCACATAGCCAACCAGCATTCTCATCCTGACAAGCCTTGACAATCATATGCACCCTGCGCAGCAATTTATAATCCTTACATTGTGAACGGCTTTCGAGTTTTTCGTTGAAAACTGAAGATCACGGTATTTTCTAAAAATTATGAGAGTTTACCCTCCGCCTTAGCTTCTAGAACCCTGTTAGCAGTTCGTCTACTATGCAGATCAAGTTGACTTACCCTTTACTTGTTCAAAAACTTTGAGCATTTTTCTTCGCGCACCTAGTGCATTTACACCCCTCTCTTCCAAAGCTTTATCATCAAGCTCCACAAGCTCTGTCCAATTCATATCTTTAAGATTGTCTGTATATTTATGGAGCCTCAGACTTCTCAGCCAGCTGGGGATGTCTTGAAGGAGGCTGGGATCCGTTGGATCCTCCGGGGGCTTCGAGCTACCCCTCCGACCGCGTGGCGAGCGACCTCTCACCATATCGCTGTGATCCGAAAGATAGCCCTCGTGTCCGTTAAGTCCAAATTGAGCCAAATTGAGAGTACCCATTCCATTGTTATTCATCAAAGGAGATGATCCATCGTAAGCTGCAAGAAAGCCGTTGTTCTGAGGAGAAGCAAAGCCCAGCTGGCCAAAACCGCTCCCTTGCATTGGAAGGCCAGGAGAGCTTGGTCGAGAGCGCCGGCCAGCAAGCGCAGAATTTTGTTGTTGTGCTTGAAGAGCCATAACTTGGTCCCTACTCAAGACCTGTCCATGTTCGTTGATCATTACCACGTTCGCACCAGGCATATTATTGGAAAGACCAGGAGAAAGCGGCCCATTTGAAATCTGACCGTCGTTGGATCGAGCCCGACGATATTTACGAACATCGTCTAGGGCAAAGCGGTTGTTGACTGTGGAAAGCGCAGCTAATTTCATAGCTGTGGCATTCGCGACCATGTCAGCTTGTGTTGTGTTGTTTGCGCTGTTGAAATTTGGGACCATCGGAGTATTGACCATAGAAGCCCAGTTTCCATTTCCTGCATTATACGGAGACAATGGAGGTAGGCCTGAGCCCTGGTTATCAGGAGCAGTAACTGTTGTACTTTGCAGATTTGATGTTCCCGAAATCTGTGTACTAGGAGACCGAAGGCCAGCTGAAGGAGGCGGCTGAATGAATTGGCCCATTGGAGCCTGTCCCGAAGAAGATTTTGGTCGAGCATTCTGATCATTACTTCGAGGTCCCCATGGTGAAGGTGGTGGTTGTCCGTTATCTCCTGAATCACCAGGACCAGATATGATAGGTGCTGCAAGTGAATTTCGATTATCATACACGGCACTGTTGCGATTAGATGAGGGGGGGTTTCCGGTCTGCTGGGTGAATTTCGCCTTTTCTGTCGCAATTGCGGCAGCGGCATCTGGGAACATGGCATTGATTGTTGATGGATCGAGTCCAGAATGTCTCTTCGTACCAGGCGTGGTAGGTGGTCGCGTGAGGGAGTTTCTTGAACCATCAACGCTCAATTTATTCATGGCATCGCTAAGACGGTTCGACATGGGATCTATCAAGAGACACCAATCAGTCCCCTTCAATATTGAATATAACATGAGTGGGTATTCATACCTTTGTCAAAATTGGCGGGGGACAAAACACCAGACATTGGGTGGCTCTTTCCCATCTGTTGTAAGACCTGGATGAAAAATCGTATTTGCACCTGTGTTGTCTGTTGGAGCAGAGCGTACAATGCAGCTGTTCTCTCGGCTTCGCTGAGCACCCTGAACCACTGTTCGATAGCGCTCAACTCGTCCTTGAAATCTTGGTCCAGAGTCGCAGCTGCCATCTCCTCCAATGTGGTCTCATACTGATCAATATCAGCTATCCACTGTTGAGCAATCTTGTCCGAAGCATCATTTTCTGAACCGCCTTGTCCTTGAACCTGCTGTGTGCCGTAAAAATCGGAGGATGGTCGAATACGGTTGGCAGAAGGGGAGCTTGAGAACGCAGCCATGTCTGCTGAAGCACGCAGGTGATGCCCAGCGCCAACAGCTCGAGACGATGGGGGACGGAGGGAGGAGGTGCTGTTGGACTCGACAGGTGTGCTGTTTCGATTGCCGATTGCAGACATGTTGAGCATGATAGCGTTGAAGCTGGAGAAGTAGAGGTTGTAGAAATCACTTGAGGGAAGAGTCTCGGGATTTAGAAAATCTGAAACGAAGCTCCAGATCTGCTTCGTCAAAAATCAATGCTCCAACCACAGCCCGAGGAGGATTACCGCGTACTGGGGGCACAATGTGGCCCGTGAAGAGAAACTGACGTTTCGTAATGATGTGATTCCAGGACCAGAATCAATGCTTGGATGTTTTAGGACGGAGTACGGAGTCCTCGTGCTTCCGAATATAGAACTATGGTATTCGCGAATAAGCGTCCTTATCGATCGGGGACGAGCTGTGAAATGCGAGTTCGAGGCAGCGAGAGTAACAAAGAGCTTCCTGCAGTAGCCTGCTGACAGAAAACTGGATTGAGAATGCCTACCTAGCGGTCAACGGGTCAGCGACTCAGCGTGATAAAGAGCGGGGAGCCTCGAGCCTGGGCCGGTAGCTTGGCCAACAACAGGAAGCATGCGATACAACTTACAGCAGCAGAAGAATATTAAACTGCGACCAGCGGTGGGTATTGGATTCGGTGGTCCCTATCGCTTGAGTTGATGAGAGGGAGTAGTTGTCGCCAGCCTTTGCAAGCGCCGCCGCGAGTCAAGACGAATGAGTGGCGTTCGAATTTCTCTCGCTAACCAATAATAGGTGGGATACTCGGCTTGTCACAGTAAGATGCAGGATTCGAGCATACAACACTGAAGATGATTAGCTACAGACTCAAAACAAAGAGACCGTCACTGGAATCGCTTTTTGTCCCATAAGCACAACAAAGCGGGATAAAGCAATATCGATTTGGCCTGTGGACCGCGGGATCCTCGGGGTACCGCGTGGACTTTTCGGATGCTTCTACTATATCTCCTATGGAATAATAACTTTACAATTACAAACTGGGCGTGATTTCTACACATGCAGTAACTGCAGTTCCAAGCTCCGGCTGATATTTAAAAAGTCTTACAGAGAACAAAATCTGGTTAGATTTAATGTCATTGAATCTCTGCTTCTGGTAACGACAATTGTGAAGGTTTCAATTTGGAATGTGGTCCCAATCTTCATGCACCAGCAACCTCATAGAGTAGGGAGGAAAGGTGTTTGGTAATGAAGGGGCCTGGGTCTGATCTTGGCACGAAAGATATAATCCTTCAACTTATGAGCATTGAATGGCTCGGAAAGCTGTACACACTAATGCCTTTGTTCACCACCAAACGTCACACGTACCCGTTGGTCAATTCGAAGGATATTCGGGGACGGCTTGCTTTGGTATTGCTCGTGTTGATTTCTGACCTGTACTATCGATTTGGACGCCCTTTGTTGTGGATGTCGATTGCCCTCAACCGCTCATCAGATGCAACCATGCCAGTGCCAAAGCAGCCAAATCCCATAAGAAAGAACTTTATTGTTACGTTCACGCCGTCTCCCGCTTGCCCTCCTTCAACTCCTTCTGTAAAATATGTAAGCGCAGTCCTTCCGTCGCAACGAAGCCAGATCCTTGGATTGCCTACCAAAGCCTTCATCGTGCCGTGCAGAGCATGTCTGTGATTTCTTCGGAACTTCGGATCGGTGCCTTTCAGAGATGGGTATCTTGAGGTCTTTGGCTTCTTAATACTGCAATTTAGTATCCAGTCAGTTACTTGCGCAAATTCAAGAGGAAAAACTGGCGATTTACCCGTTGCGGTGAGCCTTCTTGCTCTGATTGTGCTGAGACGAGTTCTTGCTCTTCGCCATTGTGACGGTTCTCGATGAGCGGACTTGGGAGAATTGTTCTTGTTGCGGTCGGAGTTGAAATTCGTCGTCGATATTCGCTGGAAATTCAGTTGTGGGAGCGAACTATCTTTACCGAGTGCACGTGCCCCGCAACTCCTTGCGCTACGAAGTAAAAGCGGCAAGGGAGTTTTCATTGAACTTGGTGCATTCAACTGAGTTGTCCACAGAAATCTAAGGGTGGAGTTCAAGGGCAATAACAAGATTTCTTTTCTTGTCACTTGGTCGAAACTTAGATAATTCTGAGCGTCAAAATTCTGTTGAAACTCGCATTTTACGCTCAGTCACTTTACCATGCCCAAATAAATACTGATTCGCATCTACCTGCACACTAGTACTTGGTCTGGTGTTTTTGGAATGCTGGGGCCAAACAGATATCCGAACGTGTTGTTAAAAAGGTGGTAATATATCCATAGTAGGATAGTGATTTATGCGTATTGAGTAGTCTACTAGGCTTCAACTTAATATCTGGCTCATAATTTTTAATCAACCAGGGCCACGAAGCTAGCTTAGCTAAGTGATTCTGCTACAGTGACATTTTATCAACTAAAGAACCAGGGACTCAGAAGATACCGGACAGAGTTCACTTCAAGCAAGCCTTTCTATCGTAAATCATATGCATAGATATCACACTAAATTCGTATATTTACAGGCACATAACTCCATGCCACTCTACCGACCAGGGTGTCCAGAACCGCGTCTTGAGCCATAGAAAGAGCGTCTAATTTCTATCATCTACTTCGTAACCAATGGCAAAGCTTGCTTTGCTTTCACAGCTGCCAGATCTGCTGCCTTCTGAAGTTGCTCCGACTTGATCTTTCTTAAGTAGCGGAAGAGAAGGATGAACATCAATTCCATTCTGTTTATGTTAGTACTGTCCTCATGTAAGGAACGAAAACATACCTTTCTTTCGTCATCATTAATAACCCTTGAACAAGAAGACCCTTGGTGATTTGAGGTGCAATGCCTTTGAAAAGCCCCAGTATGCCTTCATTCTTGACAATAAAGCTCATCACTTCAATAAAACTTTTAAATGGCTTCCCTTCTCGAGAAGGTGGTGGTTTTGATTGAAGTCCAACTTTAGCAACAATCAACGGTTGAGTCGCAATAGTGGCCAAAGATTTCGACACTGCCCCAAGCACTAGAGATTTATATGTCAATAATCATTTCTTAGACAGAAGAAAATACTTACAAAACGCTTCCCAAGGTCTGAGATTTAATTTTCCTGGGAAAATAACCTCTCTCAACCTCTGATATGCACCGTATGTAATGGCGGGATTGACCACTAATACCAAGCTAGCTTTGAGCCCTCTCCAAAGCCCAGACCATCCATCTTCACTGTTAATTACCTCCTTGGCTGTATCAACCATTCCCTTTCTCTCATGCCTCCCTTGGGTTTGCTGACGTGTTGTAATTACGGCTACAGGGATGGTGAAGATTTGTGCCACAGCTCCTGCAACCGCACCAAGGGACAGCTCAACGGCTGTGCTAGGGGGTGTTTGCGTTTTCTGGGAGGAAATATAGAGTGTTCGCACAACAGAGTACCAGTAAAAGTATGCAAAGTTCGTCGATGCAACGCCAACGAGTGCCCCATTTATACCGGCGTAAAGACCCAAAATGCCGTCGTCGTTTGTTATCTTCGTAATTGCATCCCAAGTTGAGGTATAATGGACTACATCTACACCCGTTGGCGCAGGGTCCGTTGGCTTTCTTTTGACTTGCACTTGGAGGCGGGTTTTAACTCTAGTTTGCATAAAGACTATTAGCAATCAATTGGCAAAGGGACGCATTGATATATAGTAGTCTGGAAAGCACGGGTTCAAGAGGAATGATCAAACTCACATGTCAAGAGGGTAAACCAGTGCATTGGCAATGACGGCCCCCGTGGCTCCCGCGACTGCCAACCCCCAAGGTGGGATCGATGCCTCTTTTGATTGCCCAGCCATTGTGCTGTGAAAAGGATGCCAGAGGTGGAGTTGGGTAACTGCTCTGCGAGGTTGACTGTGTACGGTACGGCAGCCGAGGCTAAGGATAAGGATAAAGAGACACTGCCGGAGCAAGCACGAAGATGAGGACTCGAAGAAAAGTAACAACAAACTCAAGGAGGAAACCGCCAGAGAGATGAAGAACTATTAGGAAGGACGATTTAAGGAGGAGATAGGAATCATTTTGGTTCGCCGGTCCGGGACCGAGATCTTGAAGCTGGGCAAGTTCTTGACGGATGACCTCGGTTTAGATGAGATGCCGCCGGCTGCCCGTGCATTGGCCTTAGCGAGGGAAGTGCCAAGCCATTTAAGCCAAGCCTCAAGCCTCGTCGCGCCTTGCCTCCCATGTTCCAGCCTTGTCCAAAACCAACGTCAAGTCAACACTCCTATGCAAGGCCAATAATTACCACAAACCTGAGATAAAATACATATGTGGCTTTCAAGACGTGATCGACGATATGGAAGCGGATGCCCAGGTATATACATGATTTTAAATCCTTGCCGTTGTCTTCAACTCACGCTTTCTAGGCGGCCGAGTCCAAAGTCGACAAATCTCGAACGAAGGACGAAGCCCTGAAAAATGCTATTCTTGCAGTTGAACTTTATGTCAAGGCCACAAAGGCCACGTCCAGTGATAGCGAGAAAACAAGAATCCGCGGCAAGTGCAAGCAGTTGCTTTCAAGAGCAGAAGAAATCAAGCAGTCAACGCATTGGCCCCCTACCAAAAGCAAAGACATCGTGCTCAGAGTACCCACGTCCGGAAGGGAAATCTCTAAACGTGAAGAAATAATTTTACTTGAAGGTTCCAAGCTCCACGGATTCATATTCCCGCCATGGACTTCTGATCCGGACGAATCCGCCTTTGAAGAAAAGTTTGGTGAAAACCCAGTCTACACGTAGAGTCCCCCGCAGCCTGTAGTCAGATTAAGTCCTGATCTCTACAGTGATTCAACGGATTTGAAACTTTCAGAAGCTCAAGTAGAAATCTTTGCGGGATGGAGAAGACCCAAGGAAAGCATCGAGCAGCACCCAGATGATAAGGATGGAAATATGCAAAGAGATGAGCTTCTGATGGGTTCCGTTGACGAGATTGATCTAGTGCAAGACATAACGACAGACTGCTCTGTTGTTGCAAGCCTCTGTGCGAGTACAGCCCGGGCTCAAAAGGGGCATGGCCAGGTATGTGAATCTAGTATTGTCCTACTTCTTCCACTTACAACATTTGCAGCTACTATCATCTATGATCTATCCATTTGATAAGCCAAAGTTCAGGCCGAAAGTGTCGAAGAATGGCAAATATGTCTTTCGTTTACACTTCAACGGATGCCCTCGGAAGGTCACGATTGATGATCGACTCCCTGCTTCGACGACGTCCCGTAGTCTTCATGTTATCGACCGAAGAAATCCCCAATTGCTGTGGCCGGCTTTGCTTGAAAAGGCCTACCTGAAGGTGCGAGGGGGCTATGATTTTCCTGGGTCTAATTCTGGTACAGATCTCTGGGTACTCAGTGGTTGGATTCCTGAGCAAATATTTCTCCAAAGGTTCATCCTGGGGCATAATCGATCAGTGTCAACGTACTGATTAACTCTTTAGTGACGATCTTCCATCCGACACGCTATGGCATCGCATCTTTAAATCCTTTGGATTTGGGGATGTTATGATCACACTTGGAACCGGTAAATTGAGCCACAGGGAAGAGCGCGAGCTTGGCCTCGCTGGTGAGCATGATTATGCCATATTAGATATGAAAGAATCCGGATCTCAGCGATTACTCTTGGTCAAGAACCCTTGGCGTGACGGAATGGTATGGAAAGGATCGACTCTAATGCCAGAGAATGGGGCTCCAGGGCCGAGCTGGACGCAAGATATAAGAGAAGCACTTCCTGAGAAATCGCCGCCATCTCTAGGCACTTTTTGGATGAGTCTTGAGGACGTGATACAACATTTTGAATCCCTGTACCTCAATTGGAATCCCGGACTTTTCAAATATCGGCAAGACCACCACTTCTCTTGGATAATACCTGTCATGAAGAACCCTGGCTCTTTTATCCACAACCCTCAGTATGCTCTTAAGTCGTCTAAGGAAGGCACAGTTTGGGTATTACTCAGCCGCCACTTTGCAACCTCGGAACATGACATCGCGCAAAACAAATCCTCCGCTCTCGCCGACACCTCGGGTGCGCTTGGATTCATCAGTCTCTACATCTTCTCTTCCACGTCTGGACAGCGTGTCTACCTTTCCGATGATGCCATCCACCGAGGCGCATATGTTGACTCCCCCCAAACGCTTGCCCGTCTCGAAGTCGAGCTATCAACGACCTACACCGTTGTCTGCGCCCAGCATGGTCTACCCCTTCCAAAATACTCCTTCACCCTCTCTTTCTTCTCTCGTACCCCTCTTACAATTACAACGGCATTGGATGCTCTACCCCATTTCGCCACCCAGACTGGCTCTTGGACCTCCCGCACAGCAGGTGGCAATGCCAGCGCTTCAACTTACCCTCTAAACCCACAATTTAGCATCCAAATCTCTTCCCCCACCCCCCTTACCCTCATTC
>JAAMPI010001348.1:0-15673 GCA_013054445.1 Cudoniella acicularis
ATTTGCTGGGTGCCCCCGCTGCCCACGCTGCTCTCTCGAGGCCCCGGGTGGGACGATTGAGCTCAGAAGTTCCGCTGCCACCGCCTGTCGCGCAGGAAGAGAGGCTCAGGTGTGGGATGGGATAAGAAGCTGGAGGGCCCGTTCCCTATCGCGAAAGCTCACTCATACATATCTACCAACGGTATTTTACAACTCACCCCGTTTGTCTGCTCCCTCACCCGGACGACATCAGCTTTGCCATTACACGAACTCGACGCCTAGAAATCACTTGCCATTTCCAGTGATTCCCCCATCATCTTCACACCCTCAAATACGGCTCCTCACCGTCGTGTTCACCGGCGATTTTTGCTGCAATTTTCGTCGCTTCACCGCCATCCCGTCCGAACTTCGCTTCTTCCCCACCAACACCAACAAAATCCTACGATGTCAGCGTTTCCAATGCACAACTTCTACCGGCCGTCCTCTCTGACCGTCGACACCCACACCCAAAATTACTTCGAGGAGGACGAGGGCAGCATACTAGACGAGAACATTCTCGACCACAGCGCACTAGATTCCGGTTTAGAGATGTCACCACCCATGAACGGCAGCCGGCGCGATTCGTTTGCAGTCTCATCAGCATTGTTCTCGCCGAAGACAGATGAATGGCAGCATGTCGATATGCAGCAGCAACCTATGTCGTCCAACAATCCCTTTGTAGAGCATAACAACAACCCCTTCATGCGCATCGACTCGCAGTCATATGGGCAACAAAATCACGGATGGGGCATGAGCAACAACTCGGGCATGAGCACGCCGATGCAAGGAGGGCACGATGGTCTCCCCTCAGAGTTTGAAGTAAACGCTCCAGTTTTCCAAAGACCAATGCAGACACCTTTCAGCAACCCGACCAACCAACAATTACCATTATTCTCCTCAACAAGCAATGGCTCCATCCCAACCTCTCCCCAAAAAGAGTGGTCGGTAGCAGATGCTATGGATCACCGTGCCATGCCAAAACGAATGAGGCCTCATAGCCCAACCTTACGATCACACCCAGAAATGTCGAGAAGAGGAGACGGCATCCGAAAGAAGAATGCTCGGTTCGACATCCCGGCTGAACGGAATCTCACTAACATCGATCAACTCATTGCCCAGTCTACTGATGAGCAAGAAATTAAGGAGCTGAAGCAGCAAAAGAGACTGTTACGGAATAGGCAAGCAGCGTAAGTCTTATTCAAGCAATTTCCCCTTTTTGGAAGACCCACCAACTAACCTGTGATAGTCTCGACTCTCGGCAACGAAAAAAACAACACACCGAACGACTCGAGGATGAGAAGAAGCATTACACTGCTTTAATTAATGATCTCGAGGAAGACTTAGCTGAAGCCAAACTGGCTTTGGACGACTGGGCTCGTAAAGAGCAACAGTACCAACAGTACATCGAGAACATGCAGATGGAAAAGGAAGAAATGGTCCGAAGTCACACCATCGAGACTGGTGAGCTTCGCAAGAAAGTCAGTGTTCTCACCGAGCATGTTCAACGTCTAGAGAACACTGCGATGTCGGCTGCACCCAGCTCAAACGGCTTCGCTACCGATTACGCCGACATCGATGGCCTCACTATGGACAGTGCCTGGGACAACATCTCGTTCCTCGATGACTTTGCTGTCGAGAACCAAGTCAAGATCGAGAACGCTCTGGTCCCTGCTAAGAAGGCTGAGAACTCGCTACTAAGTGAACCCGAGAAACCTGCTGCTCAAGGATTACTCCTCATGCTTCTCCTCGTCGGTGCGTTTGTCGCCTCGAAGGGAGCTTCATCTGCTCCAAGCATTCCTCAAGTATCCGACGACGTACGAGCAGCTTCGGCCACTCTTCTCGAGGACATCTTCAAGGATGCTGGTGTCGCTCAAGCTCCATCGGGTGTCTCTGCTATGGCTCCTATGCCCTCCGGCAATGCTTGGTCGTCTACCCCTATGCCTGTGATGGGCGGCCATGAAATGATTGGTGTCACACCATCAGCACTTGGAGACCTCGCCGATTCCCTAGCCCAGCCAACGGAAGAACAAAACAACGAACAAGTCTTCTCCTTATCAGCAGCACAGTACAACGGCCTCACTTCTCAAGACTTCCTTCAGAACCCACCTCAACGCTCAACCTCACAAGGACGGCGGAACCTCGGTGAGACATTAGCTGCAATGCGAAGCAATAGCAAAAAGTCTGCCGCGGAAGTTTACACGCGTTCTTTACTTTGGGATCAAGTTCCAAGTGAGGTTGTTCGGAATTTCGCGAAAATGGTCTCGGATTGCAATTCACGAGGGGGCCAGGAAGACTGCAGCACTGCTGTCGGTTGAAAACCCCCACACTTTTACGACTGTCACTTCCAAGACATCACACCTTTTACACCACTCTGACAGCACAATTTCTGTCAACGGTTACGAATAACGGTTTATCATTACGCACCAGAACTCTGCTGCTCACGCATATTTTGTGTTTTCATTTGTCCAGCCATCAAGCAAGCAAGCGAAGCGTTGATTTATTTGATTTGGTTTTATTTTCTTTTGGGCATTTTCATCAGCATGCACAGCGACCGGAGGGAAGGGAAGGGAAATCAAAGCTCCCAGGGAAACGGGAACAATCAGCGCAAGCTGGCTAACAGAGCATGCAATCACTACAAGACTGCAGGCAATTGCCTCGAGCACAGACCGACGCAGATTATTCTGAGTCATATCGTGTCGCTCGAAGGACCGGGCAAACATTTTGGACACATGTAAATTGAACACTACCGGAAGGAAAAAGAAGGGGGTTTGTCCCAGGATAATTTGCATTTTCATTTTCTCTTTATCGCAACTCTTTTCATTTTCATTTTGGGACTCGGGCATGCTTCGGATTCTCGAGGAGAACGGCACGAGCGAACAACGAAACGACTTTACGAAATTCACGACTTTTAAGATACCACGCACACCTACTACTACTACTACTACTACATACACGTCTCACGAACGAATTTCTCACGAAGCACCATCAGGACATGAGCGAAGGATGATTTATTGGGGGAAGTAAGGAGTGGGTTAATGGTCATAAAGATCAGGTCACTACGATATACATCGCATTTTCTTACAACAGAACGACGCATTCCTCGTCTCGGAAAGAGCGAGTTCGAGTCGAAGTCGGAACGAGGAAGAGAAGGAGAAAAGAAGATACTGAAAGACCCGGAACCCACTTGAGCTCGTTCAGCTCGACCCTTTTTTTTGACAACGATTCCTGGACCATTAAAGACCATGTATTTACTGAGAGAGGGAGGCATATTACTTGTATCTACTTAGCACTTAGCAGCCAATTCATCTACTGCCCGCACTCTTGCGGAGAATCTTTGTTAAAACCCGTTCCATCAATCATCTACAGTGACACTTGAAATTAAATTGACATTTCGATACGAAATGCAGTAGCATATGCGGTGCATCTCCCTCCAGTCGCACCACAGAAACGCCTATCTCTCGAGTCTCGCGTTCTTCCCACAGCACAGCACAGGTATACTATGTAGCACAAGTAACTACCGAAAGGCGCACACAAATCCCCAGCGGATGCCGTACACCACTGTAACCACACCACAAAAACGCCAACGTAACGACGTGTCACCCACCCATTCTCCGCAAAATCAGCACTGATTCAGCACACATGCACACACACCTTCCCCGTACCATACCTTCCCCTCACTACTGAACCCCAAACTATGATTCAACCCTCCATGATCAAATTGCTCACACACCCTCCCACCATATCGTTTTTCACTGGTTATTTTTCCCTCAATTTCACATCAATATCATCACACAGAATAATGCTGAATACCACACCACGTCGTGAATGCAGTAATTTTCGTTCCTGCCCTGTGCTACGCACCGCCTTCTTCTAATAATTCAAAGTGCTACCTTCATTACTTGCGTCCTGCGGCCCTGAAAAGACCTACCTACACGTACCTACCTACCTACCTGCCTGCCTACTTGCACTACCCATCCCGTTCCTGGCCTCCACTAACCAACCCACTCCCATCTGACCAACCTACCTACCTACCTACAATAACCCATTTCCACGAGCCACCCAACAACCCAGGATCCACCCAACTGACCTTCCCACCCTCAAATCTGGCCTGACGTATGCGACCTCTTCCCTGACCCAACATCCTCCAAGCACCAACCTTCAACTTCTTCCCTGCCCATAACCATCAACAACCTGCCCTGATCCAAGCCTGCAAGGAACCTCCTTCCACAAACACACCAAAAAAAAATTCTCAACCTCTAACCCTCAATGACGCACGCACTTAACATACGTTTATTTCTATCCTCTTATGTTTTTCTATTTGTACATGTACTATCTCGTATGCTAGCGCAACAGCACTATATCTAATACTTATATTTGAGCATTTTATAGCTATCAGCCCAGCGCCATCAGCGCCATCAGCTGAATACGAGTACGGTAGTCCGAACTTCCGGGACCGATAAGTGCCGAGGATTAAAGGAATAAGAATAGGAGGCAATTTGGAATACCGAGTTGGTGGAAATATTTATGCGATGGATCTTGGATTCAAAGCTCAGCTCACTCAACTCATCATCGTTCGATGTTTTTGACATTCGATTAGTACAGGAGTTTCAAACATCCTTCTCACTGCATTTTATTACAGTGAGGCTGGAGAACAGTACGAGAGGGGAAAAACCACACGTGAGGACGAATTAGGCTGTGTTCTAACTTCGAGGAAGAGATCTACCCGGTAGATTATAGTGCGAGGAGATAGATAACAAATCAGATAACTTTAGATAGATAATCATCGTACATGATGAACAAGGCGCAATACAATACGATATGATACGATCATAGGATACGATACGATCAGAGCTCAAAAACTCTATCCTATCCTATCCAGCTGCAGGCAAGTACAGTAATTGCTCGATTGAGGCCTTTCGGGTATGCCATGTCATGCACTCCATTTGGGGTGCTTATGCTTGCTGCCTGTGCTGCTGGAGTCGACCTACAGGAAGACCCAAAATGTGGTGGACGCCATCATTTTATCGGTCGTGGGTAAGCAAAGTGCAAGTGAGCCGAGCCAAACAATTGAATAAACAACACAATTATCATGAGGCAGGCCCTGAAAATGAGGAATTGAAAAAAAAAAATTATCCAACCTTAATGAAGCTAATGTAAACCTCCAGCTACACAAGGTCTCTCATCAGGATGCGGTGCATCAGCACCATGCTGCGCCATCAAACAATTCGGATCACCGCATCTCGTTATTCTCATGCTCCGCGTATCAAGGCGTACAAGGTGAATAAGAGAGACATTGCGCCCCATGAACTCGTAAGGTGTTCCAGCCGTGCCACTGCAACCAACTGCATTCACAATCACCCATCACGCGAAAAGTATCAAAAGGGTAGTCCGAAATAATAAAATGTCTCAAGCCCGATCCGTGCTTGCATGAAGTTCGGGAAGGAAGAGAGAGCTGAATGATTCGGGACAAGAGTCCAGCTGCCTTTCAACATGAGAAACACTGACCCCGCTCGAGGCCAACTGCCAAAATCGCCTTCATCAGTCGCAAACCCCACGAAAAGCCTGGCACAAGTCGAACCGAACAAACAGAATAGAGTAAGTCGGAACCAATCTTATTTCTTCGGAGAATCATATTTTTCCTTCCAGATCCTACGCAAACGCATCCAATAATCGTCAGCCGACTTTACCCACGTATTTAGGAGAATGTGCGACAGCGAATCGGTCATGTTCGCACAAGTCATTCTGGAACTCGCTGCACGAGACGACCATCTAGGCCGCCGCGCATGCACATGGGACGCGCACAACTGATTCGACCCAAATGGGTCAATAACGTGACATGGAACCTGACTTACCAAGAATTACCCAAGGTCTTACTCCCGTTTTTCTCTGCTAGCCTGTAATATTTTGCTGCCGCCCACTGTGGATTTGGTGTCAGCCTCATGGTTCTCTGAATGGCTGAAGCTCTGTTACGTGGGGTACTCCAGTCCGATGCAGAGTGAAAGCCCCATTGCTGCCCAAATGCAGTCATCAAAAGGGGAAGACGCATGCGCAAGCCACAGAGAGACACGAGGCTGATAGCTTAATGGTTACTAAACCATGAAGCTATTCGGAACCTTCGGCTCTCATGCGTGCAATCACGTACCTTGTCTTTTTTGCAACCAAACCCCTCGAGGTAACACCAACCAACCTCATTCATGGCATCTATCATCCTGTCAGTCAACCGAGACTTCCAGTCAGGCGGAAAATCGAGGGTGGCATACCTGTATCGCCTAGGTTGGCGGCTGTTTCGTAGTACTAGCAACAAATATCAGTCAAATTGGCCCAGGCTTTCTCGTACCCAATCTTCAGATAGCCCTCACCTGTTTGGCTGCGAGTTTATCTACTAGTACGCCCCAACCATGCCGAAAGCAATTCGCAAGTTCAAAAATGGCGAGAACAAGCTCCCCCTTAGCTGCTCCCCCTTTCTTCATGCCGGCTTTCAAGGCCAGATCCTCGATCAATGCCGCATTGGATGCTGCTGCTGATAGGTATTTCACAGCTTCCGCTGGATTCGGGGTACAGCCCCAGCCATGCCTAGATGATGGGTCATTAGAATCGATTCAATCATCGGACACGAATGATATTTGACCAGATCGCCCCATTAATCGTATACTTTGGGAGATACGGGGTGCATAATTTGAAGACCAATTGACGTACCGGAGAGCGAGGCCATATAGCACCTGGCTCAAAGCATTATTCTCGCCGTTGGGATCTGCCAATCGCCCAAACATTGCAGTAGATGCCTCCAATTTTCCCTCTTCGTGTAGGCGAATCGCCTCCTGGATATTGTCATCCGTGTCTTTGGTTGAGATAGGACCTCCCCCCAAATTCATGTCCTGAAATGCAGCTACATTTGTCTTCGGTCCTGTTGGTGTAGCTGGCCTGCTTATCGACCTCTCATTCTCCCTTGCCAGTATGGTAGCTCGTTTCTCCCACTGAGATTCTGCTCCTACCCCACCATCTCCATCTTCCCCCACATCAATCTCAGGCAGGTCACTTGGAACACTCGCTGAACGACGTCGGACTTCCTAAAGTGTAGGCGCTGGGATAATCGTTTGGGGGATTTTGACTTGGACTTGTCGCTGCTGTTGGAGATATTGGATTGGGTAGACACGGCAGAGGAACTTCGGTTTCGACCGAACAGCTTCGAAGTTCTTGATTCGTGATGTCCATCTGCGGTAGGAGGGAGTTGCGACGACTCCGCGGAGGAGAAAGATGGGGGTGATATGAGCTCTTGGGTATTCGTGTCGCTCCTCATGAATGTAAATTCAGGCGATTGGAGAGTAGGCTCTTGTGCAGCCTCGGGAGCCTTGCCATGTTGCTGGGCAAGCTTGTCCTTCTTCCTAAGTATATCCTTGAAAGGCATTCTGTCTCTGGATGTCAGTCGTGTGTGCTGGGTACAGATGTTGAAGTTCGGGGTCGTGCAAAGGCAATAAAGGTGGACTTGTAGTCAGCCTCGTGAATGGTAAATAAGCAACGGACCTGTCGCATTTATCAATTGATTCGCATAGTCGCTTTGTAGTGCTTGAGCTTGCCAAGCATCAACATTTGGAGCTTTTTAAGACATCTGCATTGAGTCGAGCAATAGGCAGGTCGCAATTGCTGATCTTTGATTTGGGGTGGAGGCTTAGGAGGGGCGCAGTCGTAGTTTCCGCGTCGGCGTTTGAAGCTTCACAACCAGTGCATAGATCAGCTCACCAAGGTAATACATGTCCAAAATAAAATATAAGTCACAGCAAGTCTCTATAATATGGATAGGGTTTAAAATCAAAAGCATTGAACAGAGACTGAAGTTCTATGGTTTTGGGAGTTGATTTTATTTGCACGTGAGCCAGAGTCGTCCACCCAAATTCGAATAATGATATATCATATCTCCTTCAGCTTTTATTTCAATTAAAGTCCCAAAGCTTCACTAGCAAGCTATCCTCGCCTCCTGAACCCTCGTCGTGTTTCATGAAAATTTTCTTGGGTATCTCATATTCAATAACAGGCACCTTTTTGACATCTTTTAAGAGCTCCGCCTCCAGCATCTAGTATTTTTGTCAGCCGAAAATTCTTAAAAAATAAGGGGGGAGACTTACACTTCCGTAGGAGTGGTCGAGGAAATCCTCTAGGTTGTATGCATGCTTGGTGAACTGCTCTGAGATGATCTTGGCAAGCGTTGCAACGTTGGGGTGATAATGAGACTGAAGCGTAACAATTTCCCACAAACTGCTTTCAATAGCATGTGTCTCCATTGGATCTTCTTCTTCCATGACAAATGGGTCTTCCATTCCCTGACTTTCCAAAAGCGCCTTTCCCTCAACAGTTCTCGTCTCTCGGTGAATCATGAAAGTACAAGTAGGATGTTTCTTCAAAAGATTGTATATCCAAGGAACAACGGCCACAACGCCTGAGGGCGGAGCAGAAAGTGTCAATCTTGAGAGTCTCTTGATGAAGCTAGCGACCATAACAGCCGGTAAGTGAGTAGATGCAAGGAATGTATCAAGCAGTCTGAAGAACCTCGACCGATGTTTGGAGTGCAAGATTTCGGAATCGAGGAGTGAGTACAACTTTCGGTAAAATGACGGATAGTCAAGATTTTTCTCTTGGATCAAGTAGAAAACTCCTGATAGAGCCAACAAGGAAGTTGACCCGCCTGCATCATAGCAATCGGTCAGGAAGTCCATCAAAAGTTCCGGTTGTATAAACCAAGGCGCAATGGAATCGGACACCAGTCGTAAGATTGACTTCCTCTGCTCTTTATCCATATCCATATTCATCAGAGCCAGCCAAGCTCCTTGAGCGCGTTTCTTATGTTGCGTGAGTGAGAACAAAGAATGAGTGGCCTTTTTGGGAGCTGGTATGTAAAAGTCTTCTAATTCTTCTTTTGACTCGGGAACAGATTCGATAGTTGTGAGTATTTCCAACGCATTGTCAAATAATGGTTTCGACCGTGTTACTGAACTCTCTATGGTTTTGCTGCCATACTATTAGCAACCGTAGTCTTAAGAATTGAGTCCATTACTAACTGAATCGCATCGAGTGTGTAAAATCGAATATCATCGTATTCCTCAACATATTTCTCACTAAATTCCTTCCTGGCATTTGGGTCACTCTCCGGATCTATCAAGGATCGAACTATTCCCGTGAGAAATGTGCTTGGAAATTGATATTCCTGGCTGTCTCGAGTGCTCTCGCCTTCGGTCTTCAACAATCGCATACACAGAGTCAATGCCGTAGCACTGATACCCTCTTCACCAAGAATGTCGAGTAAAGCAGTCTTGTATTCCGTGTATCGTTCCTTCAGCCATTTCACCACAACCACTTCCTTCTCACTTGCCCCGCGTTTCTGAACCAGATCCCCAGCAACAATTAATCTTGTAAAAACTCGGCACAATGAGATGGCGGCAACCACCGAGTCATCAGCGTCTTCAGTATCGGCTGTAAATATTTTTATTAAGGTTGCGATGTTGTTGTAATTTTTCTTCGACTCGAATATCTCGTTTTCGAGCAAGAGAATTTGCGCCTGTCCATCTTCATCGCTGCTTTCTGATCGTGCCCGCTTCGAAGGTCGTTTTTCTGAGGATACTCTCTTTCTCTTGACTGGCCGACTGCTGTCGGCTACTGCTCCTGGCATTGTGGAGATATTTTTGAGATTTTGTCGGTTCCTTGCGCTGGAGCTCGAAATATTTCGCCGATAAAGTTTTGAAGCTAAAGCGGCAGATCACGTGTATCAAAACGACAACCGAATCCCGATTCCAAATCTTAAACCCTTCAAGCACGACGAGGAGCTCAACATCATCTCCCCTCATCTCACAATGGCATCCCGCTTGGCAAGAAGCGCTGTAGGTCAGTAATTGGATGCTCCGCGAAGCTTTTTCGAGCGATTGGAAGTGGTATGGATGACTGACCACAGCTTTAGGCGCCGCTCGTCTTCGACCAGCTCTTCCTCTCCGTTCCCTTCCCGCCCTCACCACATCTATCACAAGCTATCGATCAGCATCGACCGTGCCAGCAGAGGACCCAAAGAAGAAGGCGCAATCAATTCTCGACTCTCTACCAGGTAACTCGTTAATCTCGAAGACTGCGATCCTTTCGTCCACAGCCGGTGTCGCGATTTATGCTCTCAGCAACGAGTACTATGTTGTGAACGAGGAAACGATTGTCGCGCTCTGCCTTTTGAGTGTTTGGACTGCCGTCTTTAAATATGGTGGACCAATGTACCGGGAATGGGCGGAAGGCCAGGTCAACAAGATCAAGGGGATCTTGAATGCTGCTCGTGCAGACCACACCGAGGCTGTCAAGACACGCATTGAGAGTGTTCAGCAATTGGGCAGCGTTGTGGATATCACCAAGACCCTGTTCGAAGTTTCAAAGGTCCGTGACGGATTTGAGCGGATTTGGAAGATAAAAGGCTCACTTTTTATAGGAAACTGCTAAGCTTGAGGCTAAGGCCTATGAGCTCGAACAAACCACCGCTCTGGCTGCTGAGGCCAAGACTGTCCTCGACTCATGGGTTCGATATGAGGGACAAGTAAAGATCCGCCAACAAAAGGAGCTCTCCGAGAGCATCATTGCCAAGATCCAAAAAGAGCTTGAGAATCCCAAGGTTCTTCAACAAATTCTTCAGCAGAGTGTGGCGGACGTTGAGAGTAAGCATTTTGATACATTATATCAAACACTGGTACTAATCCTGTCTACAGAGATCGTGGCATCGAAAGCACAATAGATGGGGGTTAGGGATAGGGATGGGTCACGATGCATTACAGATTTCCTTTATCACCCATGTTCATAAAACTCCTGTGCAATAGTCGATCAAGCATTTCTCATGCTTTCAGTATTCCATGAAACAATAAATGTGACGCCAATGGGGTAAGGATACCATGGGACAGTGGTGCTCTAAACAACAACACTACTATCCACTTAAAAACCAATACACAAGTGTGTCTCAGACTCTTCCTTCGGTCTGTTGACCCTTGCCTGAGATGTGTATTATCATATAATCTTCCTTATTCGTCTAGGATAAGCCGACATGTTACGCAAAGTTTTTGTAAGGAAAGTCAAAGTCTAGAAACTCGTCTGCCCTTGTCCCTCCAGTTCCCCATAATAACAATTTTCGAAATCAAATTACTCTCGCGTCCGAAGAGCAGAGTTAGAAAGCACGAAAAGCTTCGTGTGTAAGAGTTTTCACTCTTGGGCAGGCCTACAAACGGATTTCTCTTAGCTACGTATGACGATAGAAATCATCCCTTCCAAGATTATGCCCAGTAAATCTAACTTAATTTCCCTTGTGCTTGCCTATTACCTTCGTCGTCCCTCAAACTTTCACTCTTCAATAGTGTTAAATGTTTGCCTGGGTGAAAAGGCCGGATCACTATACTTGAGATATTTCAAAGTTGGGATGAAAAGTTAAAAACTGTCATGAAAAGGAATCCAACTTAAAACAGGCTCATAGTAGAAAGCCTCGATGTCAACCACAATACGAGTACCTCGCTTTACCCCTCAATATCGGCGATTCAAAAAGTGCTCCACATGCATTCGAAAACCTATTTTCTGTTTGGCCTCAGCTACATGAGTCGATAAAAGTCCCTCCTATCTTTCCCACTCAAAGAATTTGTTGCATTTTCGACAGGCAAAAGCATTCCCGAAAAGCCATCAGCAAAAACCATACGCCCAGAAATACGCCGCATGTCTTGTCCTATTCCCTTTCCCATCCTCAGCCTTTCGAATCATTATTTTCTCGCTTGGCAAAAGACTTATATCCAAAACAGAAAAAACAACACAACAAAAGTTTACTTCACACAACCGATTCTCTTCTATAATGTGGAGCTACGTCTTCTTGCCCTCATATGGTGTCATTTCGTAAGGACAGCGTTGATTGTGTCGCTAGACCTGGCTACACTATCCCTTTTTATACACAGAAGGCCGAATGGTCGTCTATAAGAGCTCAGGTTGTCGCTAGCTTACCGCCTTTGCAGACTTTCTGCTGCACTATTGTTATGGTAGGGAGCTTGGATTGATAGTCGGGGTGTTTGATGAGGGGGGTTCCTTCATTGAATATTTGTATACGACGATCTAGGTGGGTTGAGTTGAGCTGTTGATGAACCACTGTTGAATTCACCTTGGCTTTGTCCTTATCTAGCCCTCTTGGAAACCAGACAGTTGCTCTGGCTTTCTATACTATCTCTTTCAGGGCATCATGGAGTTTTGCTAAGATCTTTTCGGTATTTTAAGCTTTTTTCTGTGTTTTAATTTTTCTCGGGGAAATACAGTCACGCTGCCCCCGCCACCTCTCTTGTGATACCAAGGGAGCACCGAGCGAACAAGAAGCTTGGAGAAGTCTATCCAAGGCTACGCCATCCAGGTCATACCTAGCAAGTTCTACCCTCTCATTCAAAGCTCTCTAAATCCCCTACTATCTTAGTCCAATCCCCTCTGATTCCCCTCCCGGGTATTCTCAACCGAACAAAAACACAAGCTTGAGTTCTCAGAAGCTCTGATCACACCTCGTTAGGCTCCTCTAAGTAATCACAATCCAGCTCACCCCTCTTATCAAGCCAAGCATCCCAAGTAGCAAAATACTTTTAAAGGCTAATATAAAATAACAATCTCAACTCTGCACCACTACCCACCACAACAACACTTCGACACCCTACATTCTAGATTCATCAAACTTTCTTGAATTAATTGTATTACCGCTACTCAGTTTCAAGTTCGTTTATCTTTCAACCTCAGCCAATGTCTTTTCCACAAAAAACTCGAAGCCACATCACCCCGAGCCCTTCTCCCATTTCCCGGAGAATTGGCGTGAAGGTACTCGAGACTTAAGAGAAGCGTCGGTACCGCTAACTTTTTCGTATCACGCGAACTCCACGAGTCTTGTTACAGACTTCTAGTCAGATAAGATTACCAGGGACGGATGCTTTAGTCGGCCCTGGTGAAAGGCTAGCAATATTTTCAAGCATGTTGCCGAAGGGGGATAAAGAAATCCAGGTCCTTATATTCTCTGCGCACCTTGACAAAATAATTGAGTTGTTTTTGTGAGCGTAAAAATCTATATGAATTCGTTTTATAGTTACTAATAGATTTTTTGGAATATAAGATTGCTGAAAGGCTATAGCGAACCCTTTGATATCTCAAAGCAAGGTGAATGAGAATTCATCTATCATCTATTGATTCCCTCCCTTCTTCCGACCACCGTCCCTTGTGTGATAGTGAATGCCAACATATCTTAGCAAATAAATGATGTCTTGTCTTTGATTAAGCCCCGCTCCGCTCTGTCCCTAACTTTGCTTCGCTTACCTACAGCTCTTCGCTTCTAGTCCGTCTTTCCACAAGAATCAGAATAATTCACCGAAGCAAACGTCGGCTTCTCTCGGTTTCTTCCTTTGTCTGACCACTTCCTAGGAAGTACAAGTATGCCTTCTATGCCCTCAAATTCTTCCTGTGCCCCGTCTCTCTTCCAAGATTTTTGCAAGTCACCAACCTAGGTTGTGGAAAAGTATCGCACACTCTCGAGCAAATCCCAAGCCAGAAACCTCTCCACAGCAATATCCTACACCGCGATCTCGATGTTGGCAACGAAAGAAATTCCAAGTCAAGGTGCCACATCAAATCATGATGGTACAATGTCCAAATATATATGTTCAGTTGCGACCATGATGCCCAATAAACGAGCAGAGTTCTTGGCGGCAATTGAAAGCCTTCCAGCAGCAGAGCCAAGAAACTGGACATACCTGACCTGCGAGAATAGAGAGTTGGTTCAGCCCCTCGGCTCAACAGATATAGAGAAAGCTTCCAAGTTCCTCTTTACAGCTTATAGACAAGACAAGGGGGTTGGCTATGTTGTGGTAATCTTGCAAAAGTCTGCTGACTCGAAACTTCCTAAGGAAGTCAAAGAAGTCGCGGCCCAGCCGCTGGCGACACATTTCAAGGTTCTCTTGACTCTAGATTCCCCGATAACCCCGACTAACGTGGAACCGCAGGACCAAAAGCTTCCCCTCAAGGCGCTGTTAACGCAATCTCCTTTGATAGCGACAATACGACCCCTAAAAAAAGCAGGATCTAACGACGGATCTCAAGTTTCTACTACTGAAATATCTGAGAAAAGCCAAAAGTACATAGCCGGCCATAAGGTTGTCGCCCATGTTTCTTTCAAGATCCACGATTCGTTCTCAAACCCTTCACGCACCGATCTACTCCGAACACTAGTGAATAGCTTCGATGACGGAGGGAAGCCTGTTGGTTTTCTTCAACCATTCGTCAGCCGTATTCCACCTTGTGATGCTCCAGCCTCAATAATTCGGAAGTGGATCGAGTTGTGGTTCGATGAACGTAAGATTGACCGAAAACCTTGGCAGAAAGCAATAGATAGAGTTTCCTGGAACGGCTATGTTATCCGGAGAAAGGCCGATGCGATATGCCGGAGGTCCTTATCACTCCAGGATTCAGCTGGTACTCGCAGGATATTTCAGATGAGATTGTTAAGGCTCGTACACCTGAGCAGGTGAGTCCGTTTGAACTGTCTGTGGACAGTATGGAGAATTCGAATCTAATTGTACTACTATAGAGAACCTGGCTCTACGTTGTAGCGATACTCGTCATTTTCATCGTGATATTTTTCGGGGCTTGGGTGTTTTGACCTAGCCAAGACCCCGCGGTAAAGGTCGTATTGGAATAACGAGGCTTGGATAATATATTCATAAGATTGCACACCTCTGCGGATTTGGTTTCTTGTTGGGGGAGGGTATGCTGAGGGCTGTGGATAAAAGCTTTAGGATAATTTTGTACAAAGAGTTTCTACATGGCGCAACTTAGGGATCTTTTGGCGGGAATCCAACTCTTTAACGCTTCTAAGAGGACAGTTCGTTATGAAGCCAAATTGATTAATCTGTTAGCTCTCGATAAAATCGATATAAATTGAATCCTGACGAGAACACCATTTAGCTCATCAGTCGAATGGATGAGATTCGGATTGTGTAAAGTTTCTTGTACGTTTCATGGTCGTTCACCCCAGCTTTGAATATATCATTGATGCTACCGTGGTGAGGGCTTGGATTTGAAAACCATAGGCTTTTTTTTAAGTGTTTGAGATGGAAAGGGATTGAGTTTAAAATGTTTCTTGGAAGCAGCGGTGCTGTGAAGTAGAGTAGCGCTTAGATCTAAGTTGCAAACAGCCTCTAAATCTTTCGTTGGAATGTTTTTTTTTTTATAATTTATAATTTCTATGGAACTCTGGTTTATGACAAACAACCCTCACCAAAGTACGAAAGCTCAAAAAAAGCCAAGCTGCCTGAGTTTGTAGGAGTTTTTATCGTACTCTATACGACAATTGTTCTAAGCTGCAATAGCATGCCATCAATCTGAAGTTTCAAAGTCACAACAACACTACTAAGATGAGGTAAATGTCGATTGATTCACACTTGCCCTGTGAGTAATAAAGAAAGGAGGAAAAGAATAGAAAGGGCATACAAAAAAACAGGCACAACCCACAACCACCCTCTCTCATTCTGTATATCTCACCCTCCTCACCTCGAAAAATCCCCACATTCCCACGTTCAAACCTCCAATTTCAAATCCTCCACTAGATTCCAGAAACTTCAAACTTCAAACTTCACCCACCTACCACACCTTT
>JAAMPI010001349.1:0-15671 GCA_013054445.1 Cudoniella acicularis
GAGAGGATGCTTATACGGTAGTATAACCCTTTCCCTATCCCCGCTTCAGTAGAGGATTTAGTTAACTCTCCTATCCTAGTAGATAAGAAGCAGAAGAAGTTTATTTTAGCGCTAAACCTAACCCGAGCTCCTTTATACTCCAACTTATACTAATTATTGTCCTAGACGACGGACACTAGGATCTTAAACTTCTTTAAGGTTAGGTAGTATCGAGGTCGGTGAGCAGAAGACAGGTTAAGTTTTTTAATATGCTTTTACCTATTAGCGTTAAAATGTTCGTCACGGGACGAGGTAGTAGTGGCTACGGGATGTCGCATTTATATTAGTAGCTGACTTCCTAACCTGCTTAGGAATATAAATGCCGGTATCTCGCTCGTACCCTAAGGTAAATCGCCGTATATAGCCACGCACCGTGGCGAAAGTCGGCTTCTCTTCTAGCTAACCTTTAGCTGCTAATACGAGGAGCTCGGCGAAGTGCTTTAAAGTACGTAAATCACACGGCGTCGCTCCCGGATAGTCTATCTTATACCTATAAAGAAGAAGCTAACTATAACGTTAATAAAGTTCTTAAGCCCTAGATAGGAGATAGCCTGATAAGGAAGAACCTACTCTTGCTATACCTCTATCTATATGTTATACAACCCTTTAGAATAGTCTAGGATCTCTCGGAGAATAGGGCGATCATCGATGCCAGTCATGTCATTATTAAACCCTTTCTCTCGCGCCGCCTTCACCTTCTCCTCTGCTGTCTTTTTCTTGTCTATTTTAGGACGGTGGTTTCTCGTAGCTAGGGAGGATTTGCCGTAGACAAAATGTGAGAAGTTCTGTATATCGCTAGCTTAGTAGATTTTGAATTCTGATAATAAAAAGCAGAGCGTTAAAGGTAGAGAATACTAGTCGAGATGAATAATAAGGAGACCGGGCAAGGGAAAAGAACTTAAGGAAAAGAATCGTGGTATAGGGTAGAATCAGGAGTGTATTGCAAGGCAGAATTCTAACTCCACCTCTACGATAACATTGATATATAACACTAGGATAGTGAGTCCGGGAGCTCTTCTGATACCAGGAGCCTATCACGGCCCCCTGGAGCCCGTTCTGGCTCCCCTGAATCCTTCTCGCCAGGAGTTGACGCTCTCGACCGTAGCGCGACCGGGGATGACCACATCTCAGGCAAAGACAGGTGAGGATAGGTGAGGTTGAGGCGAAGCGAGGGTGAGCAGAGCGGCGAGGGGTCACGTGCGCTGTAGCTTGGCGCGCACGTAAAGTGAGGTGAGGATTGGCGCGAAATAACAAAATTTATAAAAGATTGCCTTTGTTTTCAACAGACTACACTTTATTCCCAATACTCCTAAGTTTATAATAATGGCACAACATGCAGAGCATATTGAAGGCGTCTCTGTACTTTCAATCCCGATTTCAAAATCAGCCCAGATGGATATCGAAAAAGAGAAAACCATTGAGCAGAACACGTCAGAGTCGCCATCACCATCCACCTTATCTGAAGATGGTCAAACATCCCCTAAGAAGAAGAAACCTCTATCGTTTTGGCTCGCATTTATATCTCTGCTAGTCATGGTTTTTGTGGCATCTCTTGACTCAACAACGCTAACTGTTGCAATTCCAGTAAGGTCGGCCCTTCCATGGCATCTTAAGTAATAACGTATCTTGATGTCGTGTTCTCATCATGTGCTCCTGCTAAGATGGGTGAATTCCATAGATCATCACCAACCAGCTTCAAGGAACGACACTTGAAGCATTCTGGGCCAGTATTTCCTTCATGCTGGCAGTTGTGGTCGTTCAACCAATATACACCAGCGTCTCAGACATCCTAGGACGAAAGCTCCCACTATACGCCGCGTTCTTTCTCTTTGCCACCGGTTCTATTGTCTTTTCAGTAGCGCATAGCATGCCTATCGTCATTCTTGGCCGTGTGTTACAAGACCTTGGCGGCGGCGGTGGTATTGACGTGCTGGGAAAGGGGAGTGGAAGACTACCAAACGGTGCAACTCCACTCAGGGGAACAGAGCAACGACAACACTTTTCCAACAAACATTATTTGCATCTCGCTCTTAACTAGCTGCCCCTCTTTCGAATCTGGATCCGGCAACTCTCTTGCTGATCCATCGATATGCTAGCTGCAGAAGTCCAGCTGCCCGGATATTTCTCCGGAGGTAAACGGGCGTTTTCCTCTCGGACAGGAAGTCCGAACGACTCGCTCTTCCAACAAACTTTACTTTTGTATAAAGTCACGAAATCGCTTAATTTACGTACAAAATTCCTGAAATTTAAGGCTTTCTATATTTAAGCGTATTAAAAATATGCAACTTAAAAATAAAAATTAATTCCTTCATATCTGAATCTTACAAAGTAATTGTTTTTAATGCGCCTTAATTTTTATAACGTTTTAATTCGTGGTTGCTTTGTTATATGTGTTTAAAAAGTCTAACTTTTGGTGTACATCGCTTAGTGGGCGGAGAGTAATGGCCCCAACTCTTACATCCTACATCCGCGCTTGTGCCCACTTGCATTTCTCCGTTTTTATACGATATTAGACATGCCTTTCATGTGACGCCCAATCCACAACCCTTGAATACGGAGAGTAATCATATCCGATCATGATTTACAAGGACATCCGTGCAGCGTGAAGTGCAGTAGGTTTCGATAATAAGTTGGTGCTCAAAATATACAGATTTCCTTTTGTAAAAGAGATAAATCTTTCAAAACTCGTACTAAACAAGGAACTGGATTCTCTTCCACCCCTTTTTCTCTTATAGAAAGAACAACGGCGCCTTTTCTTCTTCTAAGTTGCTAGAGCTATGACCTCCAACATATCTGCAGGCGGTGGCTCTGACTTATTTGCCAATGGTCACTCGGGGACTGAAAGTCAACAGGGCAACAAACACCTGATCAACAGCAACAATATTAGCCTCAATGGAGTGAGCAACAATGAAGTGAAGAGTAGTGGTGCAATCGAAAGGGTCGATGCCAATTCTAGCTTCACGCCCGTGGCAATCTGTGGAATGGCATGCCGCCTGCCAGGTGGCATAAGGTCCCCCCAAGAGCTATGGGACTTTCTGTTGTCCAAAGGAGACGCTCGGACACGAGTTCCCCAAGCCCGACTCAACATTGACGCGTACTATTCGCCAACCGATAAACCTGGAACAGTCAAAACACAGCATGGTTACTTCTTGGACGAAGATCTAGCCGCATTTGATGCTTCCCTCTTCGCCATATCGCCAGCAGAAATTGAGCATTGTGACCCGCAGCAAATGCAAATGCTAGAGGTTGCTAGAGAATGCATTGAAGATGCGGGAGAGACAAGCTGGAGAGGAAGAAAGGTAGGCGTGTATATGGGAAACTACGGCGAAGACTGGGCTGAAATGTGTAACAAAGAACCGCAGCAATATGACTTTCACAATGTGATCGGAATGGCCGACTTTACTCTTGCCAATTGCGTTTCATATGAAATGGATTTGCGTGGACCAAGGTACGTGGAGACAAAAGACAAAGTTGGATAACAAGATTCCCCGAACCTGACTTTCAATAGCATGACTATCCGAACAGCCTGCTCATCTGCCTTAGTTGCATTGAATGAGGCGTGCATGGCAATTGGGCGAGGCGAATGCGAGTCCGCGATCGTCGGTGGGAGTAACCCGATTCTTGCCCCTGGGATGACAGCAAAAATGATAGAGATAGGCGTCCTTTCACCAGACGGTTCCTGTAAGACCTTCTCCGCTGATGCAAACGGTTACGCACGTGGTGAGGCCATTAATGCCATTTATATAAAATCGTTGAATACCGTGTTCCGAGATGGAAACCCGGTCCGAGAAATTATCGCAGGAATCGCTACCAACCACGACGGGAAGACGCCAGGCCTGAGTTATCCTAGCGCAGAAGCCCAAGAAGCCCTGATGAGACGAGCATATGAGGTTGCTGGTATCAAGGAATTTTCGGAAACGGCCTTTGTTGAGTGTCACGGCGCGGGTACTCCGGTTGGTGATCCTGTTGAAGTAAGCGCCGTCTCTAGAGTCTTTGGAAATTCTGGAATATATATTGGTTCAGTGAAATCTAATTTCGGTCACTTAGAGGGAGCATTAGGCCTCACGTCGGTGGTAAAATCGGTGATGGCCCTTGAGAACCACACAATACCTCCGAATATAAAGTTCAATACACCCAATCTGAGTATCCCGTTCGAGTCTGCAAAACTCATAGTACCAATTGAACCTACACCTTGGCCGACAGCACGAGGAGAAAGAATTAGTGTCAACTCCTTTGGCATTGGGGCACCAATACTCATGTCATTCTCGACTCTGCCGCCAGTTTTTATGCTTGCCATGAGCTGGAAGACGCACCGGACACACCACAATTGCTTGTTTATTCAGCAAACTCGGCCGTGTCACTGACCAAAATGGTTGGAAATTATGGGGAATTCGTAGCTAAATATCCAGAAAGAATTGCGGATGTCGCTTTCACGTTAGCAAGTAAGCGCGAGCATCTTCCTTACCGCGCATTTGTAGTATCCAGCAGAGAACAGCCGGGAAGGGCTTCACCAGTGGCCAAACCATCACAGACTCCAGCCATCATCATGGTCTTCACGGGGCAAGGCGCTCAGTGGCCCCAAATGGGACGAGATTTATTTCGATCCAATAGTATGTTCCAGTCCAGCATAAAATGTCTAAATCAATATTTGCAGAGTCTGGGGAGTCCCGTCCTGAATGGACTATTGAGTCCGAAATGCGCAATTCAGCCAAAACGAGCCGACTCGGAACAGCAGAACTCTCACAGCCAATTTCCACGGCAATCCGGATCGCTCTTGTTGATGCCCTCACAGTTACTGGTATTGCCCCAACGGCAGTAGTCGGCCACTCGAGTGGTGAGATAACAGGCGCTTATGCATCTGGAGCACTTTCAGCAGAGGAAGCAATCACGGCAGCATTTCATCGCGGCCTTATCGCTAAGAAGCAGACCCGAATGGGTACTATGGCTGCGGTAGGTATGAGCTGGACGGACGCAAAAAAGTATCTTATTCCCGGAGTCTCGGTGGCATGTGAGTACTCTCCCAAGAGCGTTATGTTGTCCGGAGACGCAGATAAAGTCGAGACAGTCATCAGCGAAATCCAGAAGGCCAGAACGGATGTGCTGGCGAGGCTTCTCAAAGTAGACAAAGCTTATCATTCGTACCATATGACGGAAGTCGGGGAGGATTACCACCGGCTGATTAAAGACAAAATTCTTGAAAAGACGCCAGCAAAGCCATTCTTCTCGAGAGTTACAGGAAAGCTTTTGGAGGTGAGTGAGCAGCTTGGTGCAAGATACTGGCAGAAAAACCTCGAATCTCCAGTGTTATTTCGAAGCGCCGTCTCTAGCGTCGTCGATCACCCCATTAGGCAAAATACCTTATTTCTGGAGATCGGTCCTCACTCCGCTCTTGCTGGGCCTATTCGTCAAATATTGACAGAAAAATCGAGCACTGCCCCGTACGTCGCATCATTGCTCCGAGGCCAGAATTGTACTGAGAGCCTGCTCTCAGCCATAGGCAAACTGTATACTCTCAATATCCCAATAGACTTCCAGGCTTTAATACCAAAAGGTATCTGCCTTCCAGACTTGCCCCGGTACTCTTGGAATCGCGCAGCGCGATATTGGCACGAGACACGCGTACTGATGGAATGGTGTCTCCGGAAGCATCGTCATCATGATCTACTGGGCGTGAGAGCACTAGAAAGTACAGACTCTGAGCCTGTTTGGCGAAACCTATTTCATCTCGACAACGCGCCTTGTTTTCGTGACCATAAGTATAGTGACGATGTAGTGTTTCCGTTCGCTGGCTACATCGCTATGGCTGGGGAGACTATATGACAAGTTAGTGGAATTCAGGAAGGCTTCAAACTTCGGAATTTCATTGTAAGCACCGCTCTCGTCGTCCCGGAGGAGGAGCCAGTTGAGCTGATTACAACTTTCCGACAACTCAGGCTTACAAACTCGCTGAATAGCAGTTGGTGGGAATTCACGATTGCTTCGCACAACGGCCAGTTATGGTCCAAACACTGTATCGGCGAGGTGACTACCATGAATGAGAATCTTGGATTAGATGACGATACTGCCAAGCTCCCACGAAGTGTGAGCGTGCGGGATTGGTATGAAAGCTATCGTCGCTCCAACTTCAACTATGAGCCGCAATTCCAACTTTTCGAGAGCATCAGGTCTTCAACGGTTGCCCCCGGGTTGGCCACAGCAGAAATTCGAGATGACAGTCTGGATGGGTCACAGTATAATCTGCATCCTACAATCGTTGATAATCTGCTACATCTGATAACCATCGCTTCTTTATTGGAACAGCCCCTGAAATGCCGTAAGAATTTGCCTACAAGTATCAGAGAGTTGAGCATTTCCCACTGCTCTTCAAAACTTGTCGCCACAGCCTCAGGAGCCTGCATAGGCAATGGTTCAACTGTAGGGAACTGTCAATTGATAGCAGGTGGAAAAATCGTCTTGAAGGCTTCTGGAATAAAACTCATCACAATGGAGGAACCTGGAGGCAACGAAAACCACGCTGCTGCTCGCCAAATCTGGAGCCGCCGCATTGACTTCGTGGGCGCTGAGGACCTCCTCAAGCTGTGCTACGACCGCTCACTATATACACCAAATTTGGACGAGCTGGCTCAACTCTGTGTGATCCACTCTCAGCACACCATCTCTGGTCGCGAGTCTAGAATACCCCATATGGAGTGATACCATGCGTGGTTGAATTCTCAACTTCAGCTCGTTAGCCTCCCATCCACAAATTGGAGACAACTCAGCGATCAAGATCTCTTGGAGGAAATGAAACGTCGAACGAATTATCTCTTAGGAACACCGGCTTCCAATGCTGCTCTTGCAATGTTTCGAATATGCACATCCATGAACGATATCTTTCTCTGGGGATCGAGATGCTTTGGACTGCCTTCATGAAGGTGATATTTTCAACAAGCTCCAAGCCTTCGCCAATTCCTTTGACATTTCTTCATTCCTCCAATGCCTCGCTCACACCAAGCCCAATCTCCGTGTTCTCGAGCTCGGTGCTGGAACTGGCTCTTCGACGGCAAAGATCCCGACACATCTTATACCACTTTATTCGAAGTATACACTCTCTGATTTCTCCTCCAGTCTTTTCGCTTCGGTAGAGCGCCTCAAAGACTCTTCAAACATAGAATTTGCCCAACTGGATATTAGCAGGGATCTCGAAGAGCAAGGCTTCCAGGATCGTGAATTTGACCTCATTATCGCCACTAATATCATGCATAAAACAGAGAGCTTGTCCAAGAGCTTGAATAATACGCGTAAACTTCTCCATCCCGAGGGGCGACTTCTTCTTCAAGAGCTTTGCCCTTCTTCCAAATGGGTCAATTACATATTTGGCGTATTTAAGGGCTGGTGGCGGGGTGCGACTGATAACCGTGTTGATGACCCGTATATCGAGATGGATAGTTGGGAAACCATGCTATACGCTGCTGGCTTTCAAGCACCCGACGCAATTGTTCTGGACTCGAAGAACCCTTTTCAACTGAACACTATCGTAGTGGCCAGGCCACACATGGAAAAGCCTGCTAACAAGCAAGTGACTCTCTTTTTTACTAACAAAATGGTTGATCATACACAAATTTCGAACGAGCTCCTGAGGAGAGGATACAAGATTGAGTGGACCACTATCGAAGAGCCGCCAATGGCTGGACGAGATGTCATATCGATCTTGGACCAGGACTCCCCTTTCCTAGAGGGACTAACTGCTGACAATTTAATCCATTTCAAGGCCTTCCTCAGCAGACTCGGCGGCTCTGGCGTTTTTTGGATCACCAGCCTCTCATCAATCTATTGCAAAGACCCGCGCTACGCCCAGATCCTGGGCTTTGCGCGAACAATGCGCTCCGAAATGGGTATCGACGTTGCAGTCTGTCAGACAGAAGGAAGTTGGGGAGACAGCAAGGTTGTCGATATTTTTGAGAAGTTTCAAAGAAGGATTGAAGATCCGGTTCTCACACCGGAAATGGAGCATGCCATCTACGAGTCCCAGGTTAACGTTGGGCGCCTTTTCCCTATTACATTGGCAGACGAGTTGTTGACATCCGAGATGAATGACAGGATTGTCTTAAGTATGGAGAGGCCCGGCCGCTTGACCGATCTGCATTGGTCACGTCGACAGTCCGAAGCACCACAGGAAGACCAGGTTGAAGTTGAAGTCTATTGCGCGGGATTGAACTTCAGGGTGAGCATCATGGAGGTTAGGCACATGCGTTGCTAACAAAAACTGCCTAGGACCTTTTAGTTGCGAAGAACACTATTGAGCTTCCAGAAACCTTATTTGGCTTTGAAGCAGCTGGGATTGTTCGCCGTATCGGTCCCAAAGTTGCTAATAGACAAGTGGGCGATAGAGTCATGATGCTTGGCCACAACACCTTCTCGTCACTAGTCACGGAGTCGGAACTGCTCTGTGTAAAGATCCCAGATGAATTGAGCTTTAGTGATGCGGCAACTATGCCCCTGGTCTACATCACTGCACTCTATTGTCTGGTAGACGTAGCCAGACTCGAGAAAGGACAGGTAAATGATCGCCTGTAAGCTTTTGATCTTGAAAATAACTGTGTTCAGTCTATCCTGATTCACGGCGGATCTGGAGGAATTGGCATCGCAGCTATACAGATAGCTCAATACATAGGCGCGGAGCTCTATGTTACAGTGAGCAACGAAGAGAAGGTCCGGTATTTGATGAAAACGTTCAACCTGCCGAGAAACAGAATCTTTCGTTCGAGAGAGACTTCTTTCGCACGCAAGATCATGCAAGAGACAAACGGCAAGGGTGTAGATGTTGTCTTGAACTCGCTTTCTGGAGAGCTTTTGCATGCAACTTGGAACTGCATAGCTGAATTCGGAAAAATGATTGAGATAGGAAATACGAATCACTTGGCCGGTGGCAAGCTTGATATGGGAGGTTTCCTCTTGAATCGAGGTTACTATGGTGTTGATATAGATCGTATCCGGACTGGAAGGCCTGTGGTCTTAGCGCGGTAAGTTCTCAAGACACCTTGTATACGTAAATTGGGTTGCAAGACGCTGACTGCCATATCTCTTATTTGGCGCCGCAGACTCCTCGCTTCCATCAAGAACCTCTTTTTATATGGATACGTTCAGCCAATCCGGTCCATCAAGATATTTGATGCCACAAACGTCCGTGACGCATTTGGATATACGCAGGAAGGGTTGCACTTGGGGAAGATTGTCCTTGAGATTCGACAGTCTCCCGAGAGGACACTTCTCGAGTCGGCCGGGCACGAGCGAAAGAAAACACCAATTTTTGACAGCGGCGCGTCATATCTTCTTGTTGGAGGTCTTGGGGGTCTAGGTCGCTCAGTTTCTGTCTGGATGGTAGAGCACGGCGCTCGGCACCTGATTTTCTTATCTCGGAGTGCTGGAAGTCATCCAGAGGACTCTGCATTTACTCAAGAACCGAAGAGTATGGGTTGTGGTGTAGAGCTGGTTAGAGGCAGTGTTGTTAATCTCGAAGATGTGGGCCAAGCCATCAAGTCCGCCAGCGTCACCAGGCCTTTCAAAGGTATACTCCAAATGTCCATGGTTCTTCGTGACCAAGGTTTCCCAGCCATGACATGGGAGGACTGGCAGGTAGCAATATCTCCGAAGATCCAGGCAACTTGGAACCTCCACAACTGTACCGCGGGTGCCGGTATCGAGTTGGACTTCTTTGTCCTCTTCAGTTCAATCTCTGGTGTTATTGGCCCACCTGGTCAGGCGAACTACGCTGGTGCAAATGCATTTCTTGACGCCTTTTGCCAGTACCGCTGTGGACTCGGTCTCCCCACGTCTGCAATTGATATCGGCGCCTAGAAGACATTGGTGTACTTGCTGGGCAAAAAGACTCCCTACGACAGGTCTCTGCCATTGCTGGGCACCGTGTCAAAGCGAGGGACCTCATCGACGCACTTGTTGTCACCACTATCCCACCATCGTTGAAGTCGAAGAAAGCCTGGCCGTTGGCGACTTATACGGACCCAGCTGCGTTCGTCCTTGGTCTTGCTTCGACTACGTCACTCAGCAGTGCGGAGAATCGCGTCATCTGGCGCAAAGACCCACGTATGGCTGTACACCATAATACTTCGACCGCCTCGCTGGAATCCGGCGACAGTGCAGCTAGCAATAGTCTCAAGACTTTCCTAGCTAGCGCACGGACAGATCCTGCAATTCTTCAAACATCTGAGGTGACAAAGCTCCTGGCGGTCGAAATCGGGCGTAAGGTATGTGAACTGCTATGAAATCGGAGGAGATGGATATTTCGTTGAGGCTTTCGCAGCTGGGGATGGACTCGTTAGTTGCAATTGAGGTACGTATATGGTGGAAGCAGAAATTTTGATTCGATATTTAGTGTGCTCGAGATGTTAGGGATGGGAACGCTGGAGATGCTGGGAAAGCATGCTGCGATGGGATTAAACAAGGCAATCCAGGGGCATTAAGGGGGCTGGGTGTGGAATTGAGGAGGTTCTCGCAATTGCAATGAAAAGACTTGAACAACGGTGTTTTGCGATTCTTATTTGTCCCACTTGTGAAATTGTTTTGGGGGTGCTGGCCAACCCAATAGAAATTGAGACTCGTGTCTTTCCGCTAGGCTAAACTAGGACTCGGCATTCGGAATTCGGGATTTAGGACCCGGAGATGAAGTGCCTGTGCCGTTTTGGCACCCGACAGACTTTGTTATCTACTACTTGAACTAGGAATTCAAATATCGTTGCATTAAGGTTTTTGGCTCTCTAAGGGTCGAATGTCTGTATGCTGAATTAAAAAATTTTATAGAGATTACGCATTCCTCTATGGACATACTATTGCTACCTATTTAATGCTTCTAACCCCGGGAAGGTTGTTAGAGATATCACAGCGCATGACAAGATTACAACGAATTAAAGACATAACAACGTGATCACCATATGGATTATTTAAATCCAACCTTAATGGTTTAATCGGAAATTCGCCAATGTACCCCTTTCTCACGGGACGCTTACACAATATATAATTAATCAATGCTGAAAGGAGTCGGTGTAGACTTTCGCTCACCGACTCCATGCGACTGAACCTTACACCCAACATCCAACTATATGAAAAAGAAAATGTCTCTATGAATTGTGCTCACCGCTTATGATGCGATTGAAAATAGCTGGAATTTTTGGAGGGGTTGAGGTAGAATTACAAAAGAAATTTTGAAATGTTTATTTTGAAGGCATTTGAAATCGCCAGTACTGCGTACATTTCTAGTGACTCTTGAAGCTAATCACTTGATGATTTAGCTTCTATAAACAGTGAGAGCTACAAGTGACAGGTCAAGCTCTTTATCAAATTTTGTATTCCTGCACCTGTAAAACACCATCACATAGCACTCCTCTTCCGGCAGTTTCACATCTCAAACATATCCCCTTCGGATCGAAAGAGTTTCTTTGTGATATGCTTTTGGTGTTGTTTCTCTCACGTCAGCACTGCAGATGCCCTACCCCGAGCCAGGTTACCCTGCGTGGAGGGCCCTGAAGGTTCATTCGGCAACGCCGCAAACCCCGCTTCAGGGTAAGTTCGTGGGCTGCTCCGCCGCTGACCCTTACTTCAGCAACGCCATCGCGACGCTAAATCTAAAATGTCGAGCAGAATCGGACCAACTATGCATGCAATCCCGGCATCAGGTACACCAGGCGGGTGGGTAAGGCCATTCACTATTCTTGCTATTGGTCGAATCATCTAGTTCCTAGGCCGTCCCTTGTGCTCAAGCGCCCGTCGCCCCACGTCCTCGTAAGATGGTTCAGCCTCGATTCCTTGACCTCCTGTCCTCTTGTCCTACCAACCCTCAGCTCCTCCGACCTTACCTAGGTAACTAAGTTCCCTCACCTTCCTAAGTGGCATTCAAAACCCCTCCTCCGCCCCCGCCATCTTACTCTACATCACCGACGAATTGCTTACGGTCAATACCCTCAAAGTCGAACTTTGCGATACTTCTCCCGCAGCGACTCCTCGTCTTGACGACCTCAACCTTCACGAAATAACATTCCATTATCAATATCTCATTGTTATCCAAATTTTGCGACTGCCACATCTGTTCAAACACGTTCTACCTTGAGTCATTGACATAGTGAATTCTTCGAGTTTCGGAATACGGACCATCCAACCAAACATATTTAACATATCTCTCTCGGAAAACATTTCTATCCACCTCCACACTAACAAGAAACTGCAAATCAAAGGGAGAACCCAGTCAATCTTCCCACAATGGCTGCGAACACCAAACAAACCGTGGACACATCCAGTACCGAGTTGCATCAATGGCGCAAAGAAATCGAGGAGTCCTTGGAGTCCGTTAAGCAAGTGATTAGCAAATCTCTAGCTCCAGTCCCAGATCTCAGATACACCCCGGAAAATGACAACAACCAGCAGATGACAGGACTTTTGAGCGATCTCCACCGATTAGGATTCAAGGATGTCGAAACCCTCCTTGCTTTGTTCAATTCTGAGGTCAAGGGAGTCCAAGATGACAACAAATTCCTCTTGGAGAACCTAGTCCAAACAATCAGCAAGCTAGATATCAATTCCCAGGTCTCCCACCAACTCACTACTAGCTTCATCAATAACCTCTGGAATTCTCTCCCCCATCCCCCACTCACAACGTTGGGCGACAAGTATAAGTATCGGGAGGCCGATGGTTCCTACAATAACATCCGGAGTCCCATGTTAGGAGCCGCAAATACACCATATGCACGATCAGCCCAACCCTCGGTTCTGCAGAATATCGCACTCCCGGATCCTGGAATGATCTTTGACAGTTTGATGGCTCGTGGGGATACTTTTGAGCCTCATCCAAACAAGATTTCCAGCATGCTTTTCTATCTTGCAACTATTATTATCCATGATATCTTCAGAACCGTGAGTTCGGCAACATCCGACAGATTAACTCCACTTGACAGTAAACAGGATCACAACGATTTCAATAACTCGATGACAAGCAGTTACCTCGATCTAGCACCTCTTTACGGCAGCAATCAAGACGAACAGAACACAGTACGAACCTTCAAAGATGGCCAGCTGAAGCCAGATTGCTTCTCCGAAAAGAGAATTCTTGGCTTTCCCCCTGGTGTTGGTGTTTTTGTCATAATGTTCAACAGGTTTCACAACTATGTGGTTACACAACTTGCGCTGTAAGTCTGAGCTAACCCTGAAGTGGAGTACCGGTCTAATGAGTTTAGGATCAACGAGAACGGACGTTTCACTAAGCCGAAAGATGGTGCAGCAAAAGCGGCATGGGACAAGTATGACAACGATCTGTTCCAAACAGGTCGTTTGATCACTTGTGGTCTGTATGTTAACTGCGTCCTCAAGGATTATGTCCGATCCATTTTGAGCTTGAATCGGGCTGGTACCAAGTGGGACCTTGACCCTCGAGCTACAGAAGCAAAGACTTTGTTCTCCAACCCAGCAGCTCAAGGTATCGGAAACCAGGTTTCAGCTGAATTTAACTTGAGTGAGTTTTATCATACCTTAAAATTATTAGATGGCTGATATGTCAAGTTTACCGATGGCACTCAGCTGTCTCCGAGAAGGATGACAAGTGGACTCAAGGAGTGTACAAGCAAATGTTCCCAGGCAAGGACCCAGAGGATGTTACACTGCCCGAACTGCTCCGCACCCTTAGAGCCATGGAGGCAAACCTGCCTGATGATCCCCTCCAACGACCATTTGCTGGCTTGAAGCGCAAAGACGATGGCACCTTTGACGACGATGCTTTAGTTGAGATACTCGAAGCTTCGGTCTCCGATGTCGCAGGTTCCTTCGGAGCAAACAGAGTGCCCAAGATCTTGAAATCAGTCGAGATTCTTGGCATAATTCAATCCCGGTCTTGGAATATCGCATCTCTAAATGAATTTCGTCAATTTGCTGGATTGACAAAACACGAGACATTCGAAGATATCAACCCCGATCCGTACGTCGCACAAAAACTTCGGAATCTCTATGATCATCCCGATTATGTCGAGTTATATCCTGGTCTGGTTGCAGAGAAAGCTAAGCCTCCCATGAGTCCGGGTTCCGGTCTTTGTGTCAACTTCACTACTTCGTACGCTATCCTTTCCGATGCCGTGGGCTTGGTGCGAGGTGATCGGTTCTACACGCTTGATTACACGCCAAAGAATCTGACCAATTGGGGGTAAGTATTTAACATGATTCCACTGTTCATCGAGAAACACCACGATTCCATGCTTTTACGATGCTTTTATAAAATATTCCAAATCTCATGACGAAAAACTCGAGCTGATTGTTTTCCAGATTCAATGAGGTCCAATACGATATCAACGTCGACGATGGCTGCGTCTTGTACAAACTCATCCTCCGCGCCTTTCCAAATCACTTCGAAGACAACTCGATTTATGCGCACTACCCGTTCGTCATCCCCGGTGAAAATCTCAAGATCCTCAAATCCCTCGGCACAGCCTCGAAATACAGCTGGGACAAACCAGCCAAGAAACCCCAACCAATTACCATTACCTCCCCTGCCACCGCTGCACAGATTCTCTCCGACCAAGCAAACTGGAAAATCACATATGGACCCACTATTGAATTCCTGATGAGCCAACCCAAGCAAAAACACGGTCAAGATTTCTGTCTCTCAGGCGATCTCCCCCCCAAACACCTTCTCTCGCAAATTTATCACCAAAGGCCTGTACCCCACGGACTGGCAAGCAGAAGTCCGCACTTTCTTCACGCAGACAACCAACAAGCTGCTGAAAGAGTACGCGTACAAGATTCCCGTGAGTAGTAAGAATAAGGCGAAGAGCACGTATCAAGTGGATATCGTACGTGATGTTGCAAATTTGGTAAATACCCGCTTTGCTGCATCGGTGTTCAGCTTGCCTTTGAAGAGCGATGAACACCCAAGGGGAATTTATACCGAGCAAGAACTGTACCAAGTTCTTTCTCTGTTATACATCAGTATTTTCTGCAATAACGATGTCGCGAAATCATTCCAAATCCGTGAAGCGGCCCATTTACTCGCGCAGCAACTTGGAGAATTAGTCTTGCTGAATGCGGAGGCTATTTCAGCGACCGGTCTCCTGTCTGACCTATTGGCCAAGTTGCATAAAGATGCTGGAGGATTGACTGAATATGGAACGCATATGATTCAGCGATTGTTGGAGAGTAAGCTGCCTGTTAAAGAGGTTGTTTTCGGCCACCTGTAAGTTGATCTCTAATCCTTGCGAGCTAATTCTTCATGCTAATGGTTTTGGAAATAGGCTTCCAACTGCAGCATCAATGACGGCAAACCAAGCCGCGGTGTTCTCCGAGGCACTTGATTTCTACCTCGGCGATGGCGCAGAGCACTTACCGGCTCTTTATACACTTTCAAAGGCCAACACCTCTGAAGCAGATGATAAAATTTTGCATTAGTACGTTACCCCTCACCACCTCAACCCGTCCTTTCTTCTTCAAAATTCAAACCCCTAAACAAACTTCTCACCCCGAATACGCACCAAAATAAAAATCAAAGATCCCAACTAACCAAAACGCCAACTAGTTTCCTCGAAGCCACCCGCCTCCACTCAACCCTCTCGCTCTCCCGGATCTACTCCCCTAGCTCAAACAATCCCACCACCCTCAGCATCCCT